>JANHFX010003861.1:0-13159 GCA_027560015.1 Chloroceryle amazona
GGCCCTTTAGTAAGGCTAATGGCGTTTACAAAACAAACCATAACGTGGCCGAGACCCTGGCGATGGTCATTGTGTGAGGGTGAAGAAGCTGCCATGAGACGGTCGCACTCGTCCCCAGACCGGTTCATCGGGAGGATTTCTCCTTTACTGACCTGTGTACGGCAAAGACCGTGCTCTTTATCAGGACATTAAACTCGGGAAAATGCATAATCTCTGAAACGCTTCATCAAGTACTCGCTTCTGAAAAAGGAGAGCAAAGTTTGTTAAAAATGTGACATTTTTGCTCTAAGAGTGTGATAGCAGCGTGCTGGAAATTTGCTGACTACAACCAGAAATGGTTCTCCACGTGTTTTTGTATGTTGAATGCTGCTGCAAAGATATTTTAGCTTAACCACCTCTAACACCCCACTACTTTTATCTGCCCTCCTCTATAGTCATCAACTATAAGCAACTATTCGACACATTCAAGACTCAATCCAGTCTTCTGTGGCTGCTTCTCATCTATCACTCACGATTTAGCACTAGCTAAATGTCTGACTCATTGGGCCAATGCTAATCACATCTATCTGAAACTATTTTTGTGGTAGAATAACTATTGGTTCCAGAGATAAGGAAAAAAAGCCAAAACAATGGTGAGATCAGGCTTGCTGAGGTTCTAGAGAACATGGATCTGTTACAGAACATCCTTGGAAAACAGATGACCCTGTTAGAGCTCACGTCTCAGAAAGACAGGGTTGGCAGAACTGTCTTAGCTGTACGTTCCCTCTTTCTACCCAAACCCCAGACAGAAGTTAAGGAAACAAGAGAAGAAAAAAACATTGTTCCCACCCACGAAGGGTTAAGGCAGAGTTACCCACCAAGTCCTTCACTTATCTTCACTTCACTTCACTTCAGCAGTGAGCAGAGACAGAAGATTTATTCTACTACAGTGTAGCAGGTTTATCTGTTACTGACCACAGGGTGAAAGCAAAATGGTGATTTGAGCAGCTATAAACAGAGCTGCCAGATTATTTTGATTTTAATTTTATGAAAATGCTTAAAATTCCCTGGCTGGTGTGATGGAAGCCAGAGGTAGAATTTTGCATCTCTTTCTTAGGATTCTTGCTGCATTTTTCTCAAGCCTCATTTTCAGAGCAATCTGTGCCTGCTTTATCTACTTGGAGCCACATTTCTCTCTTCATGAGTGTGTGCATCTGCCACTGCCACTGCCAGAGCCACACGCAGGGGTGGAATTGCAACAGGCAGACTCCAGACTGGGTTAGTGTGTGACGCTGAGGTACCAGTTGGCCTGAAGACACTGGAGCACCTGTTGCACAGCCTTGAGAATCTGCCCCAGTGTCCCAGACCTACAGCAGGGAAGGCACTGGTTGATTCTCTAAAGCAAAGCACTGAGCACTTAAAATCTTGCTATCAGAAATAGCAAGGGGTCTGATGTTAGACAGTGATTCCTTTGAGGGCAAGGAGCGTATATTTCTTTCCTGTGTATGCAGTACCTAAGTACACTCTATTGCTGGGTTATGCCTCCTGATTGAAGGTGTTGCCACCATACATGCAGATGAGATATGAATGATGGATAACAGACTCTGAAACACTGAGCCCCAAATAAATGTGACAGTGCCAGATACATTTATTAAATATCCTGCAAAGTGTCATTTTGCTCTCTCTATCAGGCCAAGTGTTCTTCTGAACACTGTGTACAGCTCTGGCCAGCTACCAGATGAATGATCTCTTCTTCTTTCAAACCTACTAATGATAATACTGAACAAAAAAAAACCCACACTGCCTGACTTCTAACTGAGATCAAGGGCATACTGCAGAAGATTGGACCAATGAGTTGGCACTTATCTGTTGTATTCTAAATGAATTTCATACTAAAATGAATGTACTAAAGTGGGCAAGATGACGGGATGTTGACATTTTTGTCCCTGAGGCAACAGTGACTCAGTAATGACTCTGCTTTCATCTGAGCCACGGATAAATCTGTAGCTAGTGCTCTGCAATGTAGCTAGCTGAGTCAGAAATAAGGCTCTGCACAGATCTGTGTTTTGCAGCCAGAAGCCGATGAGATCACACCAGCATGCAAAGACAAGTTTCCAAATATCAAGTAACTTCAGCACCACGAGTAAGAAATGGAGAATTGCCTTCCAGGCAGCCCTGGAAGAGCCAGGTGAACACCAGTATCTAAACAGAGCTGTGCAGTAGCTTGTGTTAACTTTACCCTAAAGACTACAGTTCACATCATCTTTTCATTCTAGTGATAGCATTGTCATCCATTTTTCATTAAAAACATAAATAAGCAGACATAGTTGTATGGTGTACTAATGTGAGACAAGACCTGTATGCAGTGGCAAAACTGTTTGTGCTGTACCCATTCGTCATTGAATCACAGAATGGTTTGTGTTGGAAGGGACTTTTAAAGGTCATCTAGACCAACACCAATGGTCAGGAACATCTTCTACTAGATCTGGTATCTCAGAGCCCCATCCAACCTGACCTTGAACTGTTCCAGGGATGGGGCACTGACCACTCTTCTGGGCAACCTGTTCCAGTGTTCCACCACCCTCACTGTAAAAATTTCTTCCTTTTATCTACCTTCTTTAGTTTAAAATCATTACACCTTGTCCTATTGCAACAGGCCCTGCTACAAAATCTGTCCCCATCTTTCTTATAAGCCCCCTTTAATTATTGAAAGACCACAATAAGATCTCCCTGGCACCTTCTCTTTTCCAGGCTAAACCACCCCAACTCTCTCAGCTTTTCTTCATAGAAAAGGTGTTCCACTCCTTCTGTGTCTTGATGAGCTGCGAGCACCCATTGCCAGCTCCTATCCAGTTTTTAATCCACCAGTACCCCGAAGTCATTCTTCCTGGATTATTTTTTTCAGGAGGGCCATCTTTAGCAGTCAGAGTCAAAGCAGAGCTGTGGCAAAGGGCTAGGGTTAGCAACCGGGGCTGCAGCCTCCTCCTTCCATCGGTAGCTCCTTTGCACCCCCCTCTCCAATGGCAGCCGTACCCTTTGTCCCCCTTTCAAGTCTAAACCGTGTCCTACACCGTGTTCCTCCTGACAGCCTCCTCCAGAGCTGCATCTTCTGTCTCCAGGCACTGACCATGCTCAGGCACGGAGCTGATGCCTCAGCAGCTGGCTCTGTGTGCCCTGGGCTCTGCTGGGAGGTCTCGGGAGGTTTCCATCACCTTGTCTCTGCTCAGAGCCACAGCCAGTGTCCTTTCAGTGGGAGAGACATGGTCGTCACTAGAGGGCAGAGCAGTCCACGGGAATCCAGGAGCAAGGCTCGAGGGCAGCAGTGGCAGGCGCATCACAAAACGTTAGTGACACCGAGCTGGGCTTTCCTCACAAACTACACAAGAGCTGTCTACCCTTTCTCAAGGCGTGGTCATTCTTCTGAAGCGAGGCCCCTTCCAGAAGGAGTGGCCCCTTCCAGTCCCCTGTGGCTGGTGCCATAGAAGGTGACACAGAAAATGAGCATTTACAGGACAGCGATGAAAGAGAAGGTCCTATGCATTTGTGTCTTTTTATGAAAGGACTTCTTTCTTGATGCAGACTAAAACCTTGTGATGAAAGGGCGAAGCAAGGTCATCAGTCTGCAGCTCTGCAGAAGTTAAGAGCTAGGCTGATGGAGGTTTGCCTTTGCACTTTGTGCTGGGATCCCATTCGAGCTGTCCCGTTAGTAGCTGTCCCCTTCAGGAAAGTAGAGCTGAGATCCTGCTTCATCACAGCTTCATCGAGGCTATTGTGGGGCAGGGGACTGTGTGACATGAGGACAATGCAAACCAACCCAAGTGATCTGCTCTTAAGAGCTCAGGTAGAAATTTGGCAAGCAGCAGCTTACTACTCCAGGGAGGCCCCTGCCACTTGTTAACCCCTACATTTTCATTTCAGGTGCCTGTAGCTTTGCCTCCAGTCGCTGCAGAAAGCGTGGCGGACCCCTGCATGTGCCTTGAGCGACTGAACAGCTTGTCAGCAGAAAGAAGGTAGCATGAGTGAGCTTTGATTAAAATAAGAGCTGAGTGAAGCTCACCGTGGCTTTACCTCTCTGACAATACTGGTTAGTGGAAAGGTCTGCAGGCTCTTCCCAGGAAGACAAAACCCATGAGAACAGAAAGAGGAAAGAGATGTGTGAGAGAGGAGTGAAAGTAAACCAGGAAAGAAGAGGAGAAAGAAAGAAAAGGAGCTTTCAGGGATTAGCAATTAAAATGGAGAGTGCAACAAGGTCACTCTAATTCCTGCCTTTACGGTTCCATCAGTGCTTTCTGACTCTTCTCTGTGCAGGTACCAATTTATTTTTATTGGCTGCATTTCCCAGCTGAGCTGTGACTCCAGGACTACGAGGACCACGATGTTGCCGAGGCACCTTTTCAGCAGCAGTGAGAAGAGCTGAAGTGTCCCTGCCAGCTGCTCTTCCCAGCAGATTGAACTCACACATGTCTGAGGTGGAATGATAAAGGTATTTAGGCAGACTTTTGAAAGAAGTGAGTGGCCAGTGATCCACAGGGTTGCTGGGATAGCACTGAGTGTGCATTGTGACCCCTATCACAGGCTTGATCAGATTAAGTGCTGCAAAGGGCTGCTTGCTCTGATTGAATTCAGAGCACTCAAACACAGATATGAAAAATACCTTTGTGAATTCAGTGAGATAACTCAGGATAATTAAAGCTTTTTGATTTGTGATCACAACATTCAAAAGCCTGTGACAAAAGCACAGTTTTCCTCATCCCTTCCCTGATACACACCAGTATAAAGCCACCAGGTGTAGTTATTAGGCCACTGGAAAGGCCATAGCAATGCTACAGTCAAGCAATCAATTAAAAAGCAACTTTGAAATTCTGACAAATGGATATATTTTGCTAATTGCATTTTGCTGTTCTACCTAAAATCTCTCAAGTTTTGCATGTTCCAAATGTCAGGCACATTAGGTGGGTGTCCTGAAACCCAGAGCTGTCAGATGTAATAAGCTGTCAGATTCCCTCTTCATTATAAGATTGCATAAGGTGTTTTTTTCCCAGTTGATACCTGCTAGAGTTACTGGTTTCTTTCATTTCAGCTGGTATTACTCCCATGAAGTCTTTCTATAGTTCTGTAGTATGCTAATGAACTGTTCAGGGCTTTTTCTTGTTTTTTAACACATTTGTTGAGAGGTTGAAGGGACACTGCCTCCACCACATTGGGGGTTATTTCCTGATGCCCCAGAAAGCTGCTCACATCCCAGGTAATCCCAGTGTGTCACCTTCTCCTTGGCTTGCCAAGGGAGCCCTTGGCCCCCTGAGCCAGACACCGCTGCCTGCCTGGGGCAAGGGAGAGGCTGCTCCACTCTGCCTCGTGGTCATGGCCACCTTCTCCTAGCCACCAGCCTGCCCAGCTCACAGCATCCTCGTGCCTTCCTCTGCAGCAATGGGTCTTGGTAGATGTAGGCAAGCGAGAGGAGTCGAGGAGTGAGATGCATGCAAGTCGGAGAGACTGGGAGTGCAGAAAAAGGAAAATATTTAGACAAATTAATGAGCAGTTGCTACAAGTGAGTCACCAAAGTATGCATGCTATCACAGTGGGATCTGTACTCCACTGGAGAACTGCTATTTGAAGGGCAATTGTCTAAGGTTTTGCAATGACATCCCTTATGTTGTGCAGTGGTCTCCTTGTCTCCTCCAGTCACTGTTCAAGCGTCCCATACCTTCCTACAGGAGAGCCCAGCCCTTGCTTGGCACTCTGCAGGAACCTGCTGCACACTGTGGACACACCAGCAGATAGCTCTGTGGGAGCACTGGGGCTGCACCAAGTGCTGCAATAAACTGGGATCATCAGGGAAGTTGTGCATAGCCCTTAGGCCTGATCCAGAGTTTCCTGAAGTCAGAGGGAATCATTCCACAAGCCTGCCTGGCCACATACCCCTGGAGCAATATGGGTTCCAATGGGCCACATGCATGGAAACATGAAATTGCTTTTCTCTTGTTGGTATCACCTCTTAGTGGCAAGGATTCAGAGCGAAACAAACAGCTGTCTGGATCCTTATAGACCTGTGACAGTACTTTTTGAATGGCAATGCCCTCACTGAGCATGGGCAAGAGAAATAACACTGACATTACAATTCAGTTTCCCATGCAGCAGATGGAGTTTTCTGTTTTGAAATGCAACAATTTTCTGTCAGAGGAATGAGAGCTGGCGTAAATCCAACCAAAGCATCGGAGCCAATCACCCATGGAAGTTGCCTTCTGGATCCAAGTGTTGTAGAGCTCTGGCCCACCTATTGCAGAAATAGATGTGAGCAATTAATAACAGATTAAAGCTGGCTGCCCCATCCTAGATAAAATGCTTGAAGATTAATCACAAGGTTCTGAATCACTTCTTTTCTTTTTTACCCGACCTCATGTGAGATTTCTGCCATACATGGGAGGAATATCCAGACTGTGATATATAAAGAAACTGCACGGGGGTTCTCTCACTGCCATCCTAAAGTATTTGGTGCTGGGACTGGACATGAGTAAGGGTCAAAGTGGTGCAACAACACAAGTAGTGAGGTGGGTGTCAGTCTTTTCTCTGGAGTAACTAGTGAAAGGAGGGCTTAAGTTGTGCCAGGGGAGGTTTAGCTTGGACATTAGAAAAGATTCTATACTGAAAGAGTGGTGAGGCATAGGAACAGGCTGCCCAGGGAGGTGGAGGAGTCAGCATCCCTGGAGGTGTTCAAAACTCTTGACACTGCAGGACATGGTTTAGTGGTCATGATAATGTTAGGTAGATGGTTGGACTTGATGATCTTGGAGGTCTTTTCCAACCTTAATGATTCCATGATTCTATGTGTACAAAAAAAATCTGTTCTTGGACAGATTTATAGGGGGAAAATCCAGAGGTAAATAAATATCTTATGTACTCCAATATGTGAATCAGTAACAGGGCTACTAATTGGTCATAGGCAGCTTCACACATGCCCAAACATCTCAGTTCATGACTCAGGTCTATCTCATTTTCCTCCAGGTTTCAATCAGAAAATTATGATCTGAATTTATCTGAAGCAGTGTTGTGAGCTGTTCATCTACGGCTGAATGTCAATGCCCATGGCAAAAAAAATAAGTAAATCATTTTATCCTTTACTGATGTATGGAAGTGTAGATCCTCTGAAATCACTCAAATGGAAATGAAGCTACAACCATGGCTTGTTCTGTTGTCCTGGGAATTTTGCATTAGCTTAAGATGACTTTAAGCTCCATAACCTTACAGATTTGTCATCTATTTATTTATTTATTTATATACCATGGAAGAAGAACATTGTTGTCAAATACTAGCAAAATCTTGTGATTAAGTACACATCTGCAGTCATAACATATGTAATGACACCCTAAACCCCAGACAGGAGAAGGGCCATGTGCTGAAGGGTGTTATTCTTACTAACATTGCTCCTTAGTCACCTGCTTTCCTTGACATTTGTTGAGCTATCTGTCCCCAGGTGCCCATACTTGTTTCATGTTCAATCAGATCCCACTAAAGCCTCCATTTGACAAGTGCAAGGCTAAGCACTCACTAGAATGTGGTGTCAAAGGTAATTCTACAGTAAAACCTTTGCACTTTGTATTGGAGAGTCTGGACTACAGTCCTTCATGTAGCGCTGCAATCACACGATGGGTTTCTTTCACAGCCTTAAGAGCACAAAACTGCTTGTGCTCAGAGACCAAAGCAGTAGCCAGCAGTCACTTTGTATTCCCATTGTCCAACATCCAGTGGCACAACCCTCAAACATGCAGATCTGGGAAAATCAGGGAAAACTGGGGAGAATCACTGACAAGTTGGCTGGGGAGAACTGGGAGCCCACATGATGCACAACTTACCCCTGGCAGCGTTCCAGCCAGGGCAAAGCATCCACCACCCATGGTGATGGTGAGGCAGTGAAACACTGGAGCCTGAGCAATATGCCCCGTACCAGAGTTGACCTACAGCTGAAACTCACAACCCCACAGTATATCTAGAAAGTATGATATTAAATGCACATATAACATGCTCCTTGCCTATATTTCACTGTGCCAATATGAGTATGCCTATCCTCATGCCAATTTAGAGCAGCTCTGGCATAATGCTTATCTTGCAGTCATAACAATCAAATGTTCTTTCTGTATTTAGATAAACTTCACAAAGAAGCTTTGCTGAAATGCTTGTTGTGCAATAACTGCCCAGATAGTCTTTCCATATAGAGAAAGTATGTTGCAATGGACTCAGACATTTGGCCATCAGGAGATATGCAGTTGACACTAAAATAGACTGAGTGTCTCCACTTGGTCTCCTCTTTGAGCACTGGCCAGGTTTTGAGGGATTTCAACAGGAGGGGGACAACACTTCCTCTCCCAAGGTTTCAAGACTTGTTTATTCAACTGTGTGAAAACTGGACCTTCTTGTAGCGACTTTGGAGACCTCACCTATAAGTGGAGACATCGCTCAGGGCCTCCCAGCTGCTGGGAAAGGCTCTCTCCAAATCCTCGCTGCAACTGGGGCTCCCTCCCCAGCCACTGTGGATCTGGATGTTGGTAAAGTTTGAGGGCAACTGGTGTAGATTTCTTAATCACTATCACTGAACTTTGTGTAGTAATGAATAGATGCATTACCTTGCTTATTTTCTGTGCTGCTTAAAATCAGAAATAATCGTATCTTTTTGACTAAATGCATTACCTTGTTTTTGTATTACTTTGAAATAGACAATAAAATAAGCCTATTCTTTCTGTTGGTGTCTGCGTCCTATTTCCCCCTTCAATTGGAAAGACATAAATTAGACAGGATTCAAAGGATGAATGTATTGCATGAAGGTTGGGATTCGTGTTTAAACAGAGATAGAGTATCTCGGAGTTTTGCAGAGGAACTTCTTGATGCTTCTCAGAGGGACTTGCTGATGTTTCTCAGAGGGAACCTCTTCAAGTTCAGCAGAGGCAGAACCTCTTAGAACATCCTGAATGACAATCTCTTCTGTGTTTTACTTGGAATCCTGCCTCTCAGCGATACAGGCAGAAATACTGATATACCAGTTCCACTCCACAATCCCCAGTGGAAAGTTTGAAGTATCTAATGGCCTGGAGAAGTGTTTCTTAGGCTTTACACACAGAGGAAAGTGACAGTCCATCTGCTGATCTAAACTCTGAATCTAAATTTATGAAGTGTAGGATCCAGCTAATCTCTTGTACTGGTTTTGGCTGTGATTGAGTTAATTTCTTCATAGCAGCTGGTATGGTGTAACGCTTTGGGTTTATGATCAAACCCGTGTTGATGACCCAGGGATGTTTTAGCTATGGCCGACCAGTACTTTCCAGTTGTGCAACACCACATTTACTAATACACCACTGGGAGCTGCCAAGCAGCAGTTTTCAGACCAGCGGAGGCAGCATCAGGATAAGTCCAGTGGATCACTCTGTGGCTGTGTGTAAGGAAGGACACCGGATCCCATCTGCACGGCTGTCCTTCCAGCTAGCTCAGGGAGCCAAGCCTGCTCTACATCTCTGCTGGCTTTTCCTTAGGAGTTTTGAATGTAGCAGGCAAATGAGAATGATGACCCTTCCCTTCTCCTACTCCACTTTCTGATCCAGCTACACCACATCTCTGATGATCATCCACAGGAATTCAGTCCTGCAACTTACCTGTTGTTATAATTATCTGAATTTGAATCTCCCTGCCTCCCCCCATCTCTTCATCTCAGGATACAGGGTCCATAAAGTAGAAAGGAAGGCAGCTGTAGCTGGTGCTCAATAATTTGCAGTAGATCTGTGACTTTAAATGAATCAATACAATTATTGTTAGAGAGACTAGAGATTTCCCTTTTAAACTCAGGCATTTCAATGAGAATACTGATGTTCTTTAATATCCATTTTTTTTATATATATGTGTGTAATTAAATTCCTTTTATTGCAATCCATGTGACCCACAGGAAGTGAGATGCTAAATGTGGCCATACCAATGTGGTAATTCTGCTGGCAACGACGTGATCTCTCACTGCTATGTTGGTAAGTGTCTGAGAAGAAAATTTATGTCTGGGGTTTGTTATGCCATGCACTTCATAAATCACCCTACATGTCAGTACCAGTTATAAAAAACGACTGAGTTATAGTTAAATATTTATCTGAACTCATTCATTTCCACCTGGAGATCACATAAATGCTTTTCTACATAGATTTTTTTTTTTTAAATGAATTAAAGCAAAAATCTAATGAGCACCATGCATTTGTTAGCCATGCTGTTACTCCTCGCTCTGTCCTCTGGAACACTTATCTTTCTTTTCTGTCTGTTGGTGAACCTTTCACCCCCATGCTTCTGGTCCATCCACAGTAACATTGACCATATGCAAGTCCCTGTACATCAATAAGAACATGTATCTAGCTTCTCTACATTATTTTCAGAAAGCTTATAAATTACTTATAGAAAAGGAGCTACACAAGTATTACATAAAGAGAGTTAACCATTTTTAGGTACCAAATATTACAGAAAATGTCCAATCCCATGTCCTCATTTTTTACCTAGGAATCTCTTTGCTGAAAATTCCCCTTCTCCCAGCAGTGCGGATCATCTTTCTCATGTCTTGCAGATCACCCATCAGCATTTTCTAAAAGAAAAGAACACTACTGGGAGAAGCAGTGACATGGGCCATGTGGAGAAGAAATGGCTGGAGTGATCTAGAGATAAACACAGTCTAGTAAGGAGGTGATTGTGTGCAACTCACAACAGCAGAAGCCCAGATATGGATGTTCCTCTGCTGTTTCATCCAAAGCCTCTGCCCACGGATGACTCTTTCTGGGGTGCTTTCCCAGGAAAGCAAAGAATGCAAAGTGAGCAAAATTTCAGAAGCACCCCAATCCCTGGGTCCTCCCTCCCTTTTGGAATGCAGGAGGCTGAAATGTATCAACTGAGCAAGCTCTGGCATAGCTGGTGACAGGAAAGTGAATCCATATTCCCTGCTGGCTATGGGAAACCACTCGATGTAGTACACTTCTGAAGAATCTAAGAGCAGAAGAGACTAAAACCAGTCTTTCTGCAAGTGAAATTATCCACTGTTTGTCTTACTGTCAATTCATTGGACATTCAGAGCTCACCACTGGAGAGTGGAGGAGAACACTCCTAGAAACCCTGAAAAAAGGATTCTGCTTAAAGGCTTTCACCTGGACTGTGCTCAGGAGACAGGGGTTATAGACCATAAGCAATCAGGTGATAATATGTAGATTTTATTCATGATACAAACAATTATAAATGCATGTCTTTCCTAGACGTATCGATCCCTTAGCTAAGAGCTTGCAGCAGCTTGAAACAAACACACTTGCAGTTCTAGTGTGTAAGGAGAGATAATTTGCTATCAGATCAAAGATGAATTTTCTTCTCATATATTTGTTGTTTACAGATAAATACCAAACAAAACTTAGGCAAACGTAAGGGCCCAAGTACAGACTTTAAATATAGAGAATTCTGCAGAGCAAGTGGAGAGGCCTTCATATCTGGACTGACAGTTACCCCAGCACCTAAAATATCAGCAGTGTGCAAGTGAATGTATATACCTTAGGCTCAGAATTCTGCCGTGGCTCTTGCTAGACCCAAGAAGAAGCTACAGAGTAAGCATTTTTTCATCAAACATAACACAAAGTGCAGAAGAAAACCCCCCTCCAAATGCAGGTTTTGCCACTCTTCTTTCAAAGGATGAGTGGGACACTGCATGTGTCAACCCCTGCAGTTGTGCAGCCAGAGGGTGTTCAGGCTTTAAAATTTTCTCCAGCCAAGGCATGCTAATAGCTAGATTCTGGAAAATTCTTTGTCCTCCAAGAATTGAAGCTGCTCAATTCTTGAGGAAAAAAAATGAAGTATTAAGAGGTCTAGAGAGAGAGGAAAAATAAGGAAACTCAACTCCCTTACCAGGACAGTCAGGAATTTCAATGGCTATGAGGATACCCACATCCCAGTTCCCAGAGATGCTGTGTTCATTATGCTCAGTGCATCATCAGCCATTCTTGGGGCCAGTTGTTGGCATGACTTTACACACCATCTCCCGGGACAAGTTGCAGTGTCGCAGCTTCCAGATGAAAAGAAAAATCTGCCAAAGGCCATGACATACCTTAGTGGCTTGAGCCATTGCGTCCACTCGTAGGCTGGCAAGTTTTGCAATGCGATGGTAACCTGGGAGTGATGTGACACTCCATAAAGACACTGCGGGGAACTCATCCCAGCCTGGCTGGACAGAGCAAGACACTGGGAGACAGTGAAGTATCTGAGGTGATCTGTCTCTTTTCACAGGTCTCCCAGAATAAACAAAGGAATATATGTCAGTTATGTGGCTTGTATGGAGAGCAAATAGACACTTAATCTTCTAGTGAATCACCTTTTTCACACAAAGTTCATCAGTGATCCCTAGCAGAACAGCTGCTCAGACACATTCAGCTCTGGCCTCAAAAACCTCCCACACCAATGTCATGAGTAAAAAGCTATAAAAGAGCTGGTCTGCCAGATTGGAGGGTCAAATAGCAGCCTTTAAGTGCTTGTAATAGGGGAGAATGTGACTACTGATATTCAATCCTCTTTTTATAATGGCCTTATGCAGAAGCAAATAGTCAAGAGAAAAATTTTTATGAGAAAGTAAAAAGTAGGTGACCTTCCCAAGGAACGAATAATTTCCATCACACTTTCATGTTGCTGGAGTATGTGCCTCAGCTAAGAATTTGCCTTGCTTTTATTATTTTTTATTATGAAAAAATATACATTGGAAAGTGTCATCTCTTGAAACACTGATGCAGGAAGATCTACCTATTAACAGAGTCTCTTCTAAAGAATCTCATTAGTTTTATTTCCTTACAAGAGAAGCAAGCGGGGGGGAAATTAAAGTAATTTTAAAATCTCAAGAGCAAAGAACAGGAACTTGCCAGTTGTAAACAAGAATCACTAACTAAACCAAACTAACTCTTTATTGTATGCCATCAATTAAATGCATTATGCCATGCTTTGTCTTCAGCTCATATCCACACAAGCTATATTATTACAATTTGAATTCATAAATTTTAGCAAAAGAGTAAGCCCACAGAAATCCTTACCACCTTATAAGAGATAGAAACATGAAATGGCACGTGGCTAGTTATTGATATTTTTCTGTTCTTGGTATAATGGCCATTTTGATCTTTAAGGCTTGACAAGCCAAATTGTTTTGTTTACT
>JANHFX010003861.1:23895-34551 GCA_027560015.1 Chloroceryle amazona
CCTAAATGTGCCAATGTTCTGATTTAAATGGTGGCAGGAGAATACAAGTTGTGGCTTGAGTTTTCCTACACTGGCTCTTGGTGTAATGCAGTGTTTTAATCTCTGTGAAAAATAAGTATGAGCCACATCCAGCTCCTGCTAGCATGAGTAATGTTGTGGGAATATAGGAGCTGGTTCAAGAGGTCTCTGGCCCATGGGGGCAAGAACTCATATACATTAACTACTGCTTGGTGCCAGTCACACTCCAAACTGCTACAAACTCTCATCTACACTGTGTTATGACTTTAGTGACCGATGAAGGTCTCTAAATTTAAACCACCATGATGTCTGACACGGGCTAGGAAACCATGAGATTGTTCCAAGTATAGCAGGTCATCATCACTGCCAATTAGCTAATGTAGGGGTCCTACAGCAACAGATAAAGACGTGTCTAAGAGGTTGATTGCATGTATCAGGTTGTAGACTGCAGTACTCTGAAGATTTTTTTTATCTTTTTTTTTTTAAACAGACTCCCTGTGGTGTCCCAATTCAGTTTCTAAGGCATTCAGTTTTTCACTGTCTTCATAGTCATGCAATTTCTTACCAAATACAATCACCATTTTCCTTGTCAAAAGAGTAAGATCAGGTTATGGCATGTAGCTAAAAAGAAGAGGGTAAAATATTATTTATTTTGAGTTTACCTGGTCTGAACTGACTATGATAGGCTCTCTAAGAATGATCCAGGTGATGCACTCTTCACAAGGCGGAGTAGTGAAAGAGCCATGGTATGTCCAGTAGTCATGAGATTTAGGGAAAAGAACTGAAGGATCGAAGTTGCGAAAAGGAACTTCTTTGCCCTTTTAAAAAATACAACAAAACCAAACAGAAAACTCTTCAACAGCTCTAGTTCAGATAGGTAAAGATGCAGCTCTGGTACTTTAAGAAACAGAGAGTGACTCAGATACTTCCAAGGTACTAATTAAGGAAACTAATCACACATCTACACAAGACCCAGTGATGCAGTGTAAAGATAAGTGGACAGAATGACCCTCACAGATGGGCCTAGAGAACACACAACATACAACTCCACCATGCTACATGTACCTGAGCTAGCTCGTGTGAAGCAGTGTCCAGTACCAAAGTGCTTCACTCATTTCTCTGCAGAAATACTCTTCATTCTGGCCTCCATTCTTAGGGAATTTCTACCATTTATTGAATATTAGATTAGGTTACCATATAATGAAGTGAGACAGGTACACTGGATTTATAATCTTTATGCTAATGACAAACAAGACAGTCTATCAAATGTAAGATTATCACAATGTTATCTGAGACATTTCTAGTCAGTGGCACTTCCAGAGATCCATTAATCAGACTGTTTCAAGACCAAATGGACCAATTTCCAAAAATGCCTTTCTTTTGTTACTGACCACTGAGGGACTAAGACTCCATGCCTAGTTTTGAGATGAGTACAGTTTGGTGAGGAGACCCATTTTCACAAAATTGTAAGGCCCACCAAAGCCAAAGAAGGCTCATATGCAAGTGTGAGATGGGACTTTATTTGGTAAGGAAAAGCTGCCCGTGGTTTTATTCACAAGGATATTCTAGCGGAGTTCAGAGCAGAATCTGGAAACTAGAAAGTCCTATCTCTTGATTTATATTTTTTTTATTGTCCTGAGAATTTGCAATAATCTTCCTATAAAGCCCAACATCATTACCTTTGTCTTGATAGCATTTATTTCTTCAAGAATTCTCTTCAACTCTGGTTTGGGAGTTTTCCCTACCTGTAAAGAAGAAAGCATGAGCTAACCAAAGAGTTCTGCTCGATTAGTTTTCTTCTATTTTTTTTTATATGTGCATCGAAACATGTATCAGCTATAAAATTACAATGCATTAACCCAGCCTAACACCCCTGCCAGCTTAGTAAACTGTGTCTTCTGTCTGTACCCCAACAGATAGTTTGATCCTAATGAGGAACTAACAAATATAAACAACTCTTCAGACTCAAGGACAGATTTTGAAAGAAGTTTTTCTAGTTTAAAAACCAGATTTCATGTTTGCATTTGTTGATCTCAACAGAGACAGCCATCTTTGTATCTCTAGTGAATATTGATTAAAGAGAGAGCAAAAGCCACTATCTCAGGCTAAGATTGCATGTCCTCAAACAAAAATTTGTAAAAGGATGAGTGAAATGTATTGTCCAAGTTAGTTTTGCCTCAGAGAAAGTTCATGAAAAAACTAGGAGCATTCCTTGAAATCAGCCCATGATGAGCATAGGAGACAGCTGACTGCTACTGGTCAAAAGGCCACTACTGACAATGTGTCCCCAAAGCAGGGGCAAATAAATCTGGATTTACAGCTTCCACCAGCCACACAGACATGGTAAGTGCTGGGACAAGTGCGGGTAATATTGGATACCATTTGAAATTACATGACTCATGCTCTCTAACTTGACAAACATGCATTACTGAAAGTGAAGCCCTTCAGCGTGGTAAGATCCCTACAAAATATATTCAGAGGGTTTTGCTTTTGTAGCCCTGTAAGAATAGAAAACTCCATAGTGGTAGTACAAAGAAGGGTCGTGTGCTTCTGCTTACTTGCAAAAATATGGCCAAAACAGCTATTCCATCATTTCTTCTCACAGCATCAAGGTAATTACTGTATTTGGGATTCCAGTGTAACAAATGTAGCTGGAAACAAAAAAAAACATAAAAAAACCTCACATTATTGAATAGCAAGCCACCAGAGGCTGAATTTAGAGTTCATATACATGTGAGTTCAGGACAGCAATGAATGAGGATTAGGCCTTTAAATAAAAGGGGGAAAAAAAAGACAGCAATTCATATATATGTTTTATCTGCCATGTACTTACCCTTTGCTTTAAAATAAACTATAAACATCTTTATACAAAAAGTGCAAAAGTGAATAGAAATCTCATCTTTACAGCTGAAGAACACAGAAAGGATAATCAAGTAAGCAGGGAGAACATGCAGTTCAGAAGTCATCTACTTATATATGATTCATTTACATTCGGCTTTTGAATTTCAGCAATTCTAGCAAGAAGTCCATACAAATGGAAACTCTGTGTATTATTAGTCTACAGTTCTCATCTTCCTTTCCAATCCTTAAGTGGCAGAAAATCAATGTAACACAGTTTTCCTCCTTTCTGTTGCTACAGTTTTATACTGCTATAATACTGTACTTTCAGAGTGCTCTCAGTAAGTTTGCATTGCTTCTCAGTAATTTAGTTCTTCCTGTCCTATGTTTCAAGCCATGTTGGTTTGAGAACATGGAAACTTTTGTTTCACATGGTATTTTTTTTGTTATACTGTAAGAGAATTACTTCAACCTAATTCACTTTTATAAGTCGACAGGAGAAAGAATAAAACATCCCAGATAAAGAAAGAACTCCTTGAAAAGCAGATAAATGTCCCACCTGAAGGAAAGAATGCCAAATATTATTTTGTACCCTATTTTAAAGTACAAAGTGGTGAATCTTACCTCTCCTGCGTATCTCACTCCATTCACAACGTGCTCAGAGCCATGGTCATCGGATGAACCCCAGTGGAAGTGAAGCTGACGCAGCCTGTAGACTCCTGGCAGCGGCCCACCTCTCAGCACTGCAATTGATAATCTGCAACAGCATTAGACTCAAGCACCTTCCAATTCTTTTAAAATAAATGTATACATATCTAAAACATTTACATCCACATTTATTCTGTGGATGCTCTACACTTTGAGACCACTTGGAAATGTGCACTGGTTTTAGCAGCACTTCAGGCAGCCACCTTCAGCTATATGCACTTACAGACAGATGAAAATTATTTGTGCCTAGGCTCCCACTGAGTTAACAGAGATGATTGGTTTAATTCAGCTGCATAAATCCTTCTAGGATATTCCAAAGACACCTGCATAAGACTGGAAGATGTGATACAAGATCTGTAGAACTGTACTTTTCCAAAGCAGGATCTGGAGGCAAGGTGAAATATCTATTAGGTTATCAAAACCAGCTTGAGATGCCTATGTTTGGGTAACTGAAATAAGCCCCTAATCAGAACAGTGAAGCTGCTGGAATAGTTCTGCTTGCCTTAAGGTAGACACTCAACCAATGGTGACCTTAATTGCTCTCTGGACATTATTGATTAAGTGTGGCACCATCTGTGTTGACTAGAATGGGAGTTCAGAGACATAACACATCTAAAAGCCCACATAAGACACCTAAATTTAGATGCCTTAATCTCCCCTTGAATTCCATCTAATATCTACCTATAATAACACACAAAAATAGCCATGATTAAGATCAATTCCTGAAGTGTTAGATGACAAATTCCCACAAAACACTAAATATTGTGTCACTTACTGAAGGTTGATTTATTTGTTTAAAAAGCTATGAAATTACTGATGCTGCTTCTGCTACAATCGTGGCTCCCTCCAGCTATGGAAGGGGAGAAAGAAAATGACAAATGAGCCAGAAAAGCAATCGCTGAGGACACAAGCTACTGCCCTAAAGAAAAGTTCAGCCTGTGATGAATAGTACCCCGTATTCTAAATAATCTTAACATTTTTACATTATATACTAAATGAAGGTGGTGGGTTTGAAGGGATGTCACAATAAAAAGGAAAAAAAACAACTTTGCCACGTTCACAAAATAAAAATACTAAATTCTCATTCACATTATTTGGAAATAGAAGCTGTAGCATTCCAGTGAATGCTTCAGCACTTCTGAAGAGCTGGTCTTCAGATGCTAGTGAAAAATATCCTTAAATCTGACAAGGAATGAAATCCCTGATCGCCTCAAGAAATAAAGTACTAAGAGTATTCTTTACTGAACATTAAGAACAAGCTGTAGTTCTCAACAAATTTCTTTTACTCGTTCCCACAGACATTCAGTGCTCTGGCTGATGCAGGCACAGTAACAGCAGTAGCTGACAAGGCCATCAATTCTCCATTAAAATAGACCTGTAAAACCAAATAATCCAATGTAAGGTAGAAATGTGTCATTATTTCCACAGATGGGCCATCAGCAGACATTTTCAACTGGGTATTAGGTGAAGCTTTGCATCACCTCATACCAACACATTCCTGCTTCACTCATCTATAAATAGACAGTAGATGTCCCTTAGTACACTTTAAACACACAGACAATGCAAAGAAAAAGATGCCTATAAACCAATATCTTATGAAGGATAAAAAAAGTGTTTTTTTTCTTTTAATTGCAATTGTACAGTACAAAACATTGCCTTTTCATGTATTTCTATGTAAGTAAATGAAATTTTCCTATGCTTTAAGAAGGGTAATGTAAAAAACAGTTACAAGAATTAAGTCCTCCAATATTTAACACAAAAAAAATGCAAACTGTGATGGCATAGCTCAAAATTAGTAAAAGAAATGATTTTTTTTTAAAACATGTAGCTTGGAACATAAATTCTAAAGGTGCTTTTATGTTCTTGGGTTTTAGTTTTCAGAAAATACTAACAAATAAATACACAACCTTATAACAGAATATAAAAGTTCATAAAAGTAACTATGATATCCTTAAGTGGTTTTTCAGGGGTGTTAAAATTTAGCTTTATTTTTATATATTTACATGTAACAGGGAATTATTGTAACAATTACACAGGAAATGTTCACCTTAAATATCTGAGATTCCCAGTTTTAAGGCTTTAGTAGTTTTCCTGCCACAAAACACTTAAATGATGCTTTTCTAGAAGGCCCCATGACTCAGAGCTTCTGCCTGTGGCATGAAACAAAAAGCAAGAGCTTTAAATAAAAAATAATTTAAAAAGTCTACAGGCTCTCTCCCTGAAAGATGGGCAGCCAGCTTGTCTCTTAGTCCTCTGGAATACTGAATAACCCTTTTCACATGGCAGACTGGACTTCCCAATACTGGAAATCTGGCACTTCTGGTCCTGTTCCTGCTCTACAGAAAATAACAGGATGGCAACAGCAGACTCACCACCATGTGCCTCCCTCCAGCTTGCAGCCTTTGGAGTAACGTGGCCCAGCTGCAGGAATACACAAACCAGGAAGACAAGGGAGAAAAGCATTCACTCCTTGATGGTGCCTTATCCTTACAAGGTCTCATCCCATTTCTCAGGGACTGACTCTTTTTGTGTGGGTTTGCACAGCATCCTCCACCAGTGCCTGCTATCAGACATAAAAATGTCAGTCTGAAGCGCTTGCTCAGATTCTGTGCCCCCTCCATCCACACTGATCAATGTTCTATCACAGAGCAATCCACACGGGCATGCACGTGGACATCAGTTCCACTATAAAAACTCACCTTTTATTTGATCCATCAAACTGAGCAGCATGAGACAGAACTGGGCAATAAAAGAATGTGGGGTTTTCTCTACTCTCAATGTAATCGTTGTGGCAGATTTTTGCCCCAGAGAGTGCAAGTGTTGCACAGAAGGATGTAACTAAGGTGAGAAAAAACTCTCACTTCGTGCGTTTACATAGCAAAATGAAGATGTGACTTTCCCCAGTTTTAATTAAAGTTACTGGGTTTTGCCCTCATTGTTTTAGAGTCAGACAACAAATAAAGGTTTATTCGCCAGAAGCCAATAATCAAAAATCTCATTTGTAAAAATAAATGAGATGATTTCCCACAAATTGGCACTCTGGGAAATGCCATCCACAAGCACTAGCCATGCTAAAAGAAACCAAACAGCAACAAGCTCTCACTATTTAGTGTCTTTTTTTTTAATTTATTTTTTCCTCATCGTCCAGTTCAAAGGCACACACATTCCTTTAAGAAATGGAAAGATTCAGCAAACAGCATCAAGGTCACCTTGTAAGAAAGTGTGCCTGCACTCAAAGTACTCCAAGCCCTTGAAGATAACCCATCAGAAAGTCAGTAAATGAGAGAATCATTCTGGTTGGACAAGACCCTTAACATAAAATTTCTGAAACTAGAATAGTTCATCAAGTCCATCCAAGATCATCAAGTCCAACCATTAACTTAACACTATCAATCCCACCACTAACAACTCATCTCATATGCCTTAAACACCTCCAGGGGTGGTGACTCCACAACCTCCCTGGCTGTATCAGAGATCTAGGAGACAAAGGAGGAAGATGAAGGGCACCTACTTGACATAGCATTAGTGTATCTCTCCCCAGCTGCTGTGTCTGGGTTCCAGTACAAGATTTGTGTGTCTAATGTTTATTAAATGATTGAACACCTGGATCTAACCAAGGTATTATAAAGCAAGCCAAGGAGTCATTAGCTGTAGGGAAGCTACAAGTTATTTCTCTCATCATGGTAAGTCCCACTAGTTAGGTGGATTTTGAGACTCCAGCCTCCATCTGCAATAACTTCAGAGAGCTTAATGTCCTCCTTCCACACAGGTACGGTGAGTTGGGCAACCGAGTCCACAATGCTCCATTAATTTATCCAGACAGGGAGCAGAGACATTGACACAGCACCTAAAGCAAAGGCCTGTCGTCAAAACCTTCAATTTCATAGCATATTATTAAAGTCAACCAGACTTTATAAATTGCTGGAGATAAACTCTCCAATTCCTTCCACTAGACTACATACAAAGATAACAGTAATTCAGCCTTTTTCAACATAACGTGTGAATTACATTGGATGGCACTTTCCCTGGAAGTTTCTCTCTAATTTTCCGAGTTTAAGAAACTACCCAAATGGTGAACACAGTGTTCCTGGCAGAGTAGAACCCCAATGATGGTTCCTTTACACACAAAAATAAGTTGTACACATACTAAAAGACTTAAAACATGCAGAGTGGATTTCGTCCTGCAATTAGCATTATATTAGAGCAGGAACACCACCCACAGACTCTGCAGGCAATGGTATAACAAAGGAGACATAACAATAACCACTAAATGTTTCTTGCCTTCAAAGAGTCGAGAAATACACCCACTTTTTTTCCAGTGAGTCACTTTTTATTTCTGACATCAGAACAAAACCAGTTACTGAGTAGTTCATCTGAAAATATAAATTCAGAACATGCCCAAACTTTCTGCTCTTTGTGGACACAGTGCTGCATCCGTGAAGTAAATTGCTCAGCCTCGATACTCCCTCCCATGCAAAATCTGACTAATTAGAACAATAATTGCTTTGACATTTATGCCAAATATGCAATCGCTGATACACTTGATGCTCTTCCAACAAATACAAGAGATGGCAAAAAAATAAGTAGTGGTCATGGTGGTCTTTTCACATGCCACAGCTACGTCTCTTTACTGATGTACTGTATTATCTGTCATTAATATTTGTATTTAATAGCATTCAAGATTCCCACTTTTCTAGAAAACTAATAAAACTCTCAGCTGCACAGTCATTTGTGAGCTTTAATAGTGTAGTAACTAGTCCAGCTTACATGCATTTTGATCCTGGGTTTTCATGACATCCAAGTGATTCATTAAAATCCATTAAATTAAATCCATGCACAAAGATATTTAAGCCCAGTCAACCTATTAGTAAAATTCTTCCCAGTAATTATAGCTGTCAATCTTAGTTCTATTGTAATATAATTGGGAACTTTTAATGCAGCTAAGAAATAATGGGGGACACTGTGGAAGACAGACTTTTCAATATTGTACTGAACTGAATATTTCTTTTTCCTTTTCTCACAGTCCCATGTACTATAAATAATAGCACAATTCTGTTGACCTTGATAGAAGAATAAAAACCAAGGCATGCATTTGATTTTTCCCTTCTATCACAGTAGTAATGTAATTTCATACTGCTTCCAGTAATGTTTTTTTCCTTTGAAATATAGCCAACAGGATTAATAGAAAACATCAGTGGTTCTGTCAACATAAACTAAATATTTCTAGCACCTGTTAAACAGAACAGACATCATGTCTTCAAAATATATAGCCCAGTAACTTTTAAAAGCTATACATTATATATGCAGCACATGGTATGTTGTCATGAGTGGGTAAAAGGTTTTGGACATGAAAGCTGAAACACTGGAATTTCTCAGCCCTATAATGCTCATTAAGGCAAAAATCTCATGAATGCCAAAGAGAGTTTTAACTGATTAAATACCATGACTTTGTGGCAACATCTGGTTCATTACTTCATTTGTAAGCAGTTACATGGGTACAGTTTTCAAATATTGTAACAGCCATCAACACAGCTAATGCTGTTCTGCTGGGCATCTCAAATAGCTCGAGTGGAAGTCATTCCTCATGGACAAAGCCTGGACTCTTTGCCCCTGGGAAGCAACACAACCACAATGGCCTTTGCAAGCTCAGAAATTTATCTTGCACCTTAATTCATCCTGCACCAGGTTCTCTGCAGCTCTCTCCATTGCCTAGGATTTTATCTGTGGTCTTTAAGAGTAGTCCCAGGCCTTCCCAAACAGTTGTGCAGGGCACTGGAGCTACAGAAACCTGTGCATCACACAGAGGCAGTACACAGAGACCTTCTGACAGCCGTGAGCTTTCAGAGCACACTCTGTCTTCCAAGCAACTTGAGAAACACTCATATAATGACATCTTGAGATGCAAACAAAACTAACCTGATCTATCAAAGGAATCATCAAATACAACTCTGCAGGTCTTCCCATTATTGAGGATGGTCTTAGCTGCACCAGGATCATAACTAGCAAACCACGGCAGCAGGGAGCGATCATAATGCACGTCCTTGTTATTGATTTCAATAGGTGACTGATGGCGTCCTTTGGCAATCGGGTAATTTTTGTGCCACTGATCTGGTCCTAGGGGAAAAAAAAAAGAGAGAGAGAGAGAGAGAAGCATCATGAAAACTTTTTCCATTGAGGTTTGAATTATCCTTGTGTTACAGTAAATGCAATCTTGGCTTTGCTTAGTTACAGAATGTCAATTCAATGTATTAATAATCAGATTACTAATCTCTTGGTTGGTAGTCATGTCCTGTCAAGAGTTTTTACCGCATGAAAGAAGCAATTAGATTATTCTAGCTGGAATACTGGCCTCTGCAAGTCATTCAGCTGCACCTAAACTCTCATAGCAACCTCCAGACTTTACTTATCATAAGACTGACAATACACCAAGGAAGGAACCTAGACGTGGAAACTCAAGTCCAGCGGTGGCTACAAATATGGTGGATATATACAAATGATTCGAATATGGCACCAGGAACCCATCTGGAGAGAGAAAAGGCTACAGATATCTGAAGACGGGAATTTGAAGTGGAGATTTAGTTATTGCCATGGTTCTATCGAGAACTTCACGTGGAAAGAGCCCGAGCGAGGCCGCGGGGCTGCTCCTCCTCCAGCCGAGGAGGACACGGGCACATCAGGCCACCCAGCCTCTGCAGGCAGGAGGGGTGGCGGCTGCCCTGCCGACCCGCACCGCTCCTCCTGCAGCAAGGCCAGGCTCAACCTGGCTATTCGGAGAACCAAAACTGCCTTTATTTAACTTTAAGACACCTCTGCCACGGACTCTCCTTCCCCACGCTTCGCCTCTTGCACGCCGGCGAGTGAGGACCCCGCCGCCGCTCGGACCCTGGCCCCTGCTCCCCTCTGACGCCCACTCCTCAGCGCGGCCTCCCGTCCTGACGGGGTCTGGCTCCCGGGCCCGCTGCCTGAGGCGACCGCAGAGGGGCCGGCCCGTACCCCAGCCCCCACTCACCGTTGTCACCGTCGTAGCCCCACGGGTAATTCATGGTGCCGCGCCTCAGCCTCTCCCGGCGGCTCCAGCAGGCGGGCGGCCTC
>JANHFX010003862.1:0-13056 GCA_027560015.1 Chloroceryle amazona
CGGGGCGCATTGTCTGTGGCCCCCTTTTCACAACGGGGGAAAAGGTAATTGACAGCCCCATTGTCCGCCCCGGCCCCCCGCGGCTTTAAAACACTCCGGGGCCCCAGTCACACGTTGTCAATAAGAGCTGTCGGAGGTGACGAGTGAAGAAGGGCTGTTCAGGAAACAGTTTGAGCCCTTCAAGTGGACAGGCCTCAGTGACTTCTCCGGCATTCCGGCTGCCACAGGCAGCCCGTTCAAAAATAATCTTAAAGCAATAAATCAAACATGTTTCCTGCACTATACAGGGAACAGCTGGTTATTTTTGCTCACTTCCACTTTTTTTTTTTTTTTTTT
Source organism: Chloroceryle amazona (assembly GCA_027560015.1). Lineage (NCBI taxonomy): Eukaryota > Metazoa > Chordata > Aves > Coraciiformes > Cerylidae > Chloroceryle > Chloroceryle amazona. The sequence goes on from JANHFX010003862.1 coordinate 337, forward strand.
TCCTAAAAATTATTTAAGCACAGAGAGTCAAGCATGTCAAAGTTTGGTAAAGCTGTTTGGGTGATTTAGCAGTTACACCACTTCTTTGTCTATTAGCCAGTCGCTGGGCATTGACTTTTTATCTCTTCACTTCCACTGGTTTCTGCATCCAGTCTGATGGCTAGAATAACTTGTCCCTTGACTTCCACAGAGAGGGAAGCGATCTGGGTCGTTTGCAAGGAGAAGCCATTCACCCTGATTCTCCTTTCTCACAGGAACTCCGTATCCTGGAGTTTAAAAAGATGTCTTGGGCTTTGTCGGTTTGTTTATTTAGGAACAAAAACTCTTAATCTGAGAATTACTGAAATGTCTTGCCATAGGCAAGTCTGGATGTCTGTGCCATACTCAGTGTTTTATATACACAGACAGCACTTACTACCCTTACCTGTCTGATGCAGGCAGTGTTGAAGTATTACAAATGACATATCATATATGATGTGTGTGCGCATGATATGTAGGATGCATTAATTTTTTAACACAATTACACAACTTTACACTTTGTTGCTGCAGCTGGATCCGCACAGGACAACATTCGTGTTTCCACGGAGCCCCATTAGGAGCCCACCTGCTCCTATCTGATTACAGCCTCGGAGCTGTCATTTCCTGCCATCACATGAGGTCGTTAGCATATGCTAACTAACTAAAATCTAGATCTCTTAGACTGAGTGTTGTCATTTAGCAAAGCCCAATTCTGCTAATATATATTCAGTGCTTGGCACTGATGATACACTTAGGAAATAAAAGCAAGGGTCAAATGTTCTTTGCAATGTTCTGCAATGTCCATGCCCTATGACTGAAACATTGTATTCCATCCAGAAATATAACAATTCAAAACTGACAGTAAAACCAGAAACTGAATTACAAAGAAAACCAAACTTTTCTGGATGTTTGGGCTCTGTGAGAATAGGTTTAAAAAGAAAGAGCTAACTAATTTCCAGCAGCATTAAATTCTCCTTATTCACATAACGCAGGGTATCTGTCTGTATTTCTTTATCATGCCACCTATTAATGAGATACAAAGAACATTACTTTGTATTTAGGGTGTCTAGGGGGTATTACGTGAAATCAATTGTCATGAGAAAGAAGGTGTGTAGCACCAGGTTTAAGTCTGTGATCTACTGAAGTAGCACAGTATAAAGATTTGTGTGAGTTTTTTGTTTGTTTAGTTGGTTGGTTTGTTGTTATTTTTGGAGTATTGTCATTGTCTATCTTTCATTTGCAATATGATATGTTTATATGTCTGCTAATACAATTTCATCTCCTTCTGCATCTAGTTCCAGTTCACCTATCCACAGCACATTTCTGCCATATTTTAAAGACTAAGGCAACACAGACTTGCTAAGTGCCTGAGACTAGCTGACAGGCAGTTTTAGCCAAACCTTAGGAGATGTTGTAAGACATGGCCTTCCTGAATGCCTTTTGAAATATCATGGGAGTAAAAGCTGTTCAAAACCTCAGACCAGATGCTTTTGGTAGGATCCAGTCTTTAGATTGCAAATTACTTTCAGGCAAAAATCTCCTTCCTGTTTGGCAGCTTACTAGAACACTTTTGCAGCAGGATATATAAACAGCTTATTATATTGAGCAGGAGATACTTAGCTGGTGTGATTTACCACTGCTAGCTTCTATCCTCAAATAATCCAGCTCCCCATGGTGGTCAGGGTCTTATTCTGCAAAGGTTTGACACATTGGGAACCCATGATGGCAAGATTTCATTGTATGGATGTGTTTCACTTATTTTTCTTTGGTCTGATCAAGAATTACATTCTTCTCATTTGTCACGTTACACCAAATAATGCTAATCTAAGGTCTGCTTACCCAGTGTGTATGGCAATACTTTGCTGTTAAATTGAATAGCATTTTAGAACTTGCCAACTTGGGTGCTTTAGGGCGTGTCTTTTCTGCTGGAGAGTGGTATAAAAGTGCACAGGTAGCAAGCTTACTATTGCCTTTGCCCAGTGGTGCAAAATGACTGCTTAGACACCATTAGATAAGTGGGAGAAAACAAACAACCCAACAAACCCAAAACACAAACCCACAACAAAGCAATATTAATGACAAAAATTTAGCTGTTCACTGACTTATGTGTAGGAAAGCACTTGAAAAGCCATTATAGAATATGTGTTGTTATTCCCCAGCAGAGCTGAATCATTTACTTCTCAATTATTCTCATCTTTTGGGAGAGGCAAAAGAAAAAAAAAAATTGGAACACCATTGTCAGCGAAAGACAGTGTCAATAATTTCCTGACAGGCTTTTCCTTTTTAGCTAAGCTTATTTTTAATGAGGGATGAGAAGCAAGTGTGACAAATATTTGTCTTCTGATATACAAACAGGTATGTGAGCTAAGGATGGGAATACTGCCATCTGAAAAGAGTGATAGCAAGATGGTAGGAGAGCTGACATCATGTGCTGAAAGAGGAGTGACAGCAAGGCTGACAGAGAAGCTTAATTGGACAGTCAAGTGGGAAGAATGGGCAGCTGGACGGGTGTCTGTAAGTGAGAAGATGGGAGGAAAAAAGGGCCAGGAACTAGTAAATGGAGTATCCATTTTATTTTTTTTATTAATATTTTTATTTCTTGCCTTAAAGCCCTGGAGATCCATGTCCTGTCCCTGGATTGCAGTGAGGAAAGAATTCTTGCTTTTACTTTGCCTTTGCCTCAGTCTTACTGTCACACTCCCTTAATATTTGTTGTGAAATCTAGACTCTATTAACATCAATGGGAATGTTGCCATCAGGTTTAGTGTGGCCAGGATTTTGCTCAATACATAACTCAAGCAGTGTCAGCAATGTTGTACTTTCATAGACCAAGACTAAATTTGGCCACAGGAAGGGAACATTTCCCACATTTTCTCCCACCCCTTCTTCCCGAAAGATTCAAGAGACTGTTCAAGGACAGTTAATGTTCATTAGTCAGATCTGTGTAAGCATTAAAAACTTTGGAGGAAAAACATCCATTCTGCAAGGAATAGACAAAGCACAGCCTGAAAACTCCATTTATCCAGCCTGTGGCCTACTCTCAGAAGTCTTCTTCAGGAGCAGCTTGGGAATGAACTGCATAGCACATTCCTGGTTTCTGGGAAACATTGTGATATTCTGCATACGTGTCCAATGGACCTCCATGTACTTTGTACCTCGGGCTGTGTGAGTCATAAGGGCTGAGATACAAAGTTCTCACTGGCTATTACAAGGAGATATGTTGCCCAGACAGCCAAAAGAAAGTTGGGGACTACTGATTTAGATCATGGTAGAGATTCTTGTCAGTGCTTCCACTATTCAACAAGGAAGAAGTTGGGATGCCAAATTAATTGAGGGTGAAACCTGTTTCTGAACATATCCCTGGGTTCAGTAGCACATAAAGATAACAAATGAAGTCCTGAATGTTTTGAAGTCTATAGGAAAACCACCCTTAACTTTGATGAGGTCTGAATTTCATCTTTTTCCCATCATCTCCTTCTTACCCCTTCCCTTTATTCACATCATAAAATAAAAACAGAGGTCCATGTGTATTTTTGTATAGCTGTTTAGATTCCTTTGAGCTGTGCACTAGCATATAGGCTCCATTTGTATATACAAAAGCTAGCTATACATATGCAATTGCGGTAACTGTGATGAGAAGATCCTCTACAACCTTAGGCCTCAGTTTATGAAAATCTGGTCCTGGAAGCTTTATGGTTCCAGAGTCTTTTAGGGAGAGTCAGAGAGCCAAGGGATGCATCTGCCTGCTAGATTTTGAAATAAGCTTTTTACTTTACCTGTAAGATGCTGAGTGCTGCACTTTCCTTTAACAAGAGTCTCTTTGAAGATATGGTAAAGTAGGATGCAATTCTGTGAGAGTCCAATAATGAGAATCATAAGGAAAAGAAAAAGCTTTAATTGTCTCTGTGTTTAAGTTTTCTGGAGTCTTTTGAATGGATTTTCTAATGCATAGAAGAGCTTAAAACACATTTTTCCTCTATCTGGAATCTTGGGGCAAAGAGTCCCTGCTGTTGTCAGCTGCGCAGGTAGCACAAATATCATACACTTCATCCTCATAAATTTTGCAGTTATTTGGCTTCAGATACATGGAAGTTTTACCTTATTAATGACAGGAAGATAAGGCTCATTAGCTAATTAATTCTCACAACACCCAGGTCACACCCCTTTCATAGTCAGTTGGGCACAGGTGTATCAGATACACATGTGTACAAACATGTCCTTTGGAAAACAGCATCTCCTTTTCATGAAGTGGCTGCTGTGCATAAGCATGTGTTATGCCACTAAATGAGGGTGACTTGAAGGTACGTTTCTGGGATGCAATCTAGCCACCATGCATTAGGATATCTTACATCTCGGTGCAGTTCCCTACCTGTGTCTGCCTTGTGTTACAGGTGCAAAAAGTTACTTACAGCACAGCAATCGGATGCCTCTGTTATCTTATGGCTGGATTCGTGACGCACAGAAAAGTTCTTTTAGCACTGAAGGTGTAATCATAAAGTTTGAAAAACCTTTTGTGGGGTGGAGAAAACTGGAGCAAGGAAGGACAAGTGTGCCCTGTCGGGTTCGAAACCCACACAAACCAATGCTCTATGCTCCCTCTGCTGGCGCTAAGGCAGCAGATAACTCCCAGGACTTCCTCTCGGAGGTGGGCTGACACTAGTTCAGCATTCAATGAAAACTCATATATCTAACAGCACTGCTGGTGGTTTAACAGCTGAATAAAAAGCCACTTGAGATTTATTTATTTACTTATTTAGCCTCGTTCTGTTTTTCAGAAACATGAAGGTTGAGAGAGAAACAGAAAGTGTAGCTAAGCTGCTTTATTCTGCATTTATACTTATGTCTAGCCTGAGTGCACTGCTTCTCATAACATAATCTACAGTGAAAGGGGGAAAATACATACTTAGAGAGTCATTCATAGCACATTATTATACTTACAATAGCCCAGTATTATTATTTATTTCCCTTTTTATTTTTTGTCTGAGTGTTGCTATTCTCTGACTTCTGCTCCTCATTCTAGGTGGTTTGGAGGCTTTTAGGTTATTAATACAGCTAATGTATTTACTTATACAATTTAACGAATATTAAGTGAGGCCTTTTTCTTTGCCTCTCCTTTAACAAATGGTCATACATGGTAATACTATCCTTTAGTAAATGGTCATTTCCACTGGTCTAATGAGCTGCAATTTATCCTGTGTAATTTATTTAACTATCCTGACTTTTCAGGTCTCTCATAGCTGAAATGATATTTATCTAATTTTAACTGTCAAACTGAAATGAATAATTATTTTCCAATTAATTTAGTTCACAATACTTTGTGTTGATGCTGAAGAAAAAATAATGGCAACAAGGTATTAATTCATTTAGTATTTCTCCTATCTGAGTATGCTTTTGTTTGCAGTGTAAGACTTGCTGACAGTGAACAAGAAGGTCTTGTAGGGTGAGGTTTTTTCTTCCTTCTGCTATGTTTTTTTCTAGTTTTACTCAAGAAGCAGTGCAAAACTTTTGGTTGAATGATCAGGTAACTCTTGAGGAAGAAGTGCAAACCTCCCCCTGAGGAATAGATCTGAAGTGGGGGAGATGGTCATGTGCTGAGTGCAGACATTGGCTCTCTATAGTGACTCTTCCTACTGTCTTTGCTGGAGGGAAGTGATGAAGATGCTTTCTACCCATCAATTGCAGTTAATTGCTCCTATCTTATGCTCTTTCTTTAACTGCTTTACTTTCTGAAAAGAAGGACATACCTGGAAGGAGAGACATATTGTCAGAGGTCAAATCTTTAACAACTTTTCTTCAGGAAGTAAAATTGCAGTGGAGGCTACCTTGGTATAATATAGGGGCTTCTGGGTAGCACAAATGGGGAAAGCACATCTTAAGCAGACAGGGTTATCCGAAGCCAATCTCAAGGCTGGACAAAGTCAAAATACAATGCATATCACATAACTCTTGGACAAATCAGGGGACACTTTCACCTTCAGATAAGATTCTTGGCTACAGTCCCAGAATACTATGATTAATTTTGAAGGCTTGTTTTCTTCCCAGGCCATGCATTCTCCTCTTTCCAAGTTCAATGACAGTGGTTGATGTCATGACCAAACAAACTTCTTAAAACAGAATCTTCATTTATTACACTTCAAATAAAACAGATTTGATACCAATTAAAGAAATGTATGCATATCTAGCTTTTCCCTGAGGCTTATCTCTCCTTAAATCTGGAAGGGCCTAACAAACTTCAGCACTCTCAATGAACCTCTCTCACTCTCTGTCTGCATTTTCCCTTAGATAGCTTTTGACAAGTAACTGCAGTGGGATGGGAAATGGTTTTATTGTTCCATAGTGGGCCAAGACTTTTAAACTCATGTACAAAATACACATAAATATAACTCCCCTCCCCAAAGATTACTGCTGAATAAATAAAACCAAATGGCCAAACATCTAATACAAATGTGAATTCACACTTAAAAGAGTATGTAGTCATTTATATCAAGAAAAATATTTTCACAGGCAATTGTATACTTCTGGGATTCTTTAAAATGCTTTCAGGAGCTGGTGTTGAATGAGCCCTAGCATTGCCCTGGCAGTTTCTCATCATCTGCTTAGCAGATGAGTTAGGACCTAGACAGATTGAAGGGAAGAAGTGCATGTTAGTGCATGTCAGCATCCCCTCTATGGGGATGATGCAGATGATGTTTATTTCTCATATATAAATGGAAGTGTTTTTTGTTTAGACCTGAAAGAATTCTGTAACAATAATTTGGTCAGAAATGTTACAATCCAACAAAAGATCTTCAGGTAGGAAGAAGCTCCCCTCCCCATTTGTGTCTAGCTTTAACAATAAGACTTCTTCATTATCAACCAACAAGTGGTTTCAATTTTTTTTATTATTATTATTTTTATTTTTTCCTATGTTCCTTGTTTTTAAATAAACCTTACAACAGCTTGTTGGAAAAAACAATCACTAGAAGACATTGCTTGCTCCCTGTTTGTTTGTTTGTTTGTTTTCAGTGTACACAGAGATGCTAGATGAAGAATGGATTTTATGAACACTACATTATTTCGTTATGATACATAATTTATCATTATTCTCATCTGCTTATTAGTACCACAGCCTTTGTGGGCTATTTAGAACAAGGCCATCCAACTGTAGCCTGTGGGATACTGTGGCCCATAGGACAGTTTAGTCCTCAGGACAACTACAACATCAGATAAGAATTATTTGCCCTGAGAAAATATCTCTAATATAACCCAGGACACAGTAATCAAGAAGTTGTGCAACACAAAGTTAGATCAGTGTTGGGAGTCTGAACAGGTCACATAATATGCATCACAAGTACACAGTGGGGAAAAAAAAAAAAAAAAGGGTTATCATAAAGAGAATGGATAAGGGATGAATCAAAACCTGCTGAAAATTGTCCCCTACTTACAGCTGTGAGAGCTCTTATCCAAACATTTATCCAAGTACTGGATTCACACAGTGTTATGCCTCAAAGTGAAATTTAAATGCTTGCACTGGTAAGAAAGAAATAATAGCTGTGCTAAAACAGATGGACTCTTGACAGCTGACCAAGCACATTCTCTTTTTCAAGAATAAGAAGCAAACAATAAGGTAAGTGATGATGAAAGAATCAGAGAAAGGCTAAAGGGTTAAATTAATGTTTAAGATTCTGCATACTGCAAAGAATTTGTCTAACTTTATTTTTTTTTCTTCTCTTTTTCCCTTTTTCTCTACTTTCAGCAGCATAGATCATTTCCCAGACACTTAACCTTATCTCTAGCTACACAGAAAAGGTGGAAATTATCTTCAGAAACTCACAGTTATGGTTAATGGAAAGAAATAGGCACTTTTGGAGTACAATTCACCAGCCCTATTTCTGGTGTCTGCTACAGGTTAAGATGAGAGACATCCTGTAAGTGCTCTCTAGTAGTTATAAAGAAAACCAGGATGACTGATTTGGAGGTAGAATGTATTTAAGCACTATGATAGTTTCACCATGGATGTCTTTATTAGGTCAGGCAAAAACCACTGTAATTCAACTCCTATCTCTAGATTTCTTCATAGCCTTGGACTGGGAGAGCACTGTTCATAAACTAGTCTTTCACATAAATACATTGGACTGATGTGAGAGCAATATCCTGTATGTTTAAGAGAGAAAAACCAAGATGTATTTATCTATGTTAGTTCTATACCAGAGATACATATTGGAACAATTAATATAATCTATAATAATATTAGAGGGAATAATAATACAACTCTGGTCATAAATCTCTTCTTTACACCTGCAAATGGAGAAAATAATTATTCCCTTGGATACTTTTGGTAGATTTAACCTCTGTCCTGTAGACAGGTTTATCCTCTATGTATGAGAAACACTATTCACTTGTGTTGCAGCATGCTGGCTGCTGGATCAGCTGTCACTGGATAACAATGTATAATTGCATACTGCCTACATGAGAACATCCTGTCGCCTCATCTCCAAGAATAACTTCACTGCAGAGTACATTGATCTGCAGTGTCACTGCCAGTGAAGTCATAAGTCATATGGTGTGGACCTTCAAGAACTGGAACAGTTATGCTAATCCAAAAGTCCATGTTTAAAAAAGCAAAATAAGAAAAAGTCCCACCCCCCCACCCCCCCAATGACAAGAACAAAAACCCCAAAGCAAAACAAAAACCTACCCACCCGAATCCAACACAAGAACCTCAATGGTGAAATCTGCAAGGAACAAAAGTTAAGCCTGCAAAAGTTAAGAAGATTTATTTTCTTGTCAACCTTAACACTCCCTTTATTCTACAAATTTTAATCATATGATTGCATATTATTTTTTCTTTTGGATTTCTGCCTCATTTAGTGCACAGCACAGATCATGTTGATTTTCTGCTTACCTGACATTTCCTAGGTATTATTTCATACTGCTCCTGATGAATTGTTTACAGAAGTCTTGTAGTTTAATGTTCTATCTCTTGCTGATATCAATGGCAGCTGTAGGTGGTTGTTGAGGTTAAGGTCTTGCATGGCTGTAAGTGGGAAGACCCTCTCATTCTTTTTTTTCTTTCCAGTATTTTAAGTGGTCTTTCCGCTCACTGATACAGCTGTAGCACTTAGAAATTTACTGCCTTAAGTAGACTTACATAGTTACTATCACTGCAAAGGAATAAAATGAGAATTTCTGTGTATTAGGGAATAAATGAATGTTTGGTATTTGGAAGCACTGATATAAAACTATATATATCCTCATAACAGTATCTCATTTTTATTTTTTTTCTGTATCCCATGGGCTTGCACTGATAATGAAGTATATGATTGTCACCATAGTATCTTATCAACAATGGTAGATAGAGGTGGACTTTCATCACTTTTCTGCATCCATAGTATTATGGATTATTTATTACTAGCGGAAAGTGTTCAACATGCAGGTGTTACTTTAGTTGCAAGGTGGGTGCTATATGGTTTATACTGTAATTTATCTAATAAAATACTATTTTCCTTAAAACATAATTTTACAAGCCTCAGAATTGTTTATTTTTTCTTTAAACAGTTACTGTACTAAGTAGTGCAGAGTGTTTTAATCATTTCAAATCAAGCAAAATGCATTAAATTACAACTGATAACTTTAGACTGGGTTTCCAAACAATTCAGTAATACCACTTTTCCTGTCATATCTGCTGACAGATGGATTATGATGTCTTTTTCATTAGAAGAGACTGATTATCAGGAAGATAAAACACTGTCATTTGACATCAGAAAAAAATTATCACACACACACATGATACAGTCTCAACTGACTGGAGACACAAGTCTCTTGCACATTTCTGCCTGCAGCTTCTGGCCAATAGGCATTATGTGTGCTCCATTTTGGAGATGACAGGGCCCACCAGGGTGATGGTATGTCAGCAGCAGTTATATCTTCCAGTGAATATGCACTATATTTTCATTCATGTTGATGGCTCCCTTGTGTTCCCAGCATGGTGCCATTAAAGGTGTTAGGGCTCTCTAATTTCCATTCTTCCCACTATAAAATACTTCTCCAAGTGCACTTTTTTTCTATAGGTCACATCTCCACAACATATATAATCTAAAACTTCTGAGAGAAATTAGGTTCATATTTTTCCATTTCATCCACTTTGATTGAAGAGTTTAGCATTGACAATACATCCTAGGTCTTTTATTCCCTTTCCTTGACAATATAAACTTTTTCTACCCCATTTTTTTTTCTGGTTTGTGTGTGTGGGTTTTTTGTTTGTTTGTTTGTTTGTTTGTTTTTTCCCCCCTTTCTTTTTTTTTTTTTTTTGGTGTGTTTTTGTTTGTTTTGTTTTGTTTTGTTGGTTTTGTTTGTTTGTTTGTTTGTTTTCTGTTGTCTTAACTGGTCAACATTAGGCATTTCTAATAGGATATTATTTCAGAGGTTATTAAAACTCACTAGTGCATGTTTTCCTAATGGCAAGTCTAATGTTCATTTTTGTTAATATTGTCCTTTTTCTTCAGGTTGCTCTGTCAAATAGCCCTACATAATTCTGTGCACTTTTCTGGTGAAATCTAAGTCATAATGAAGTTCATGGGAATTTTGGCATCTGCTTAAAAGAGGGTAGGATTTCACACTTGTGTTTATCAAGGTATACTTGTATTTTTCTGGATGAGGAAGCCTTATATTCACTGCTTACCATGGAGTTTTGGGAGAGTAGGAGTTTTGGGAGAGTAGGATTAGAGCAGAATTTAGCACATTAGAATAACAAACTGTAAGTGTACACTGTCCAGACCTAATACAAATATTCTTACCATAAAGATGATAGCTATTTCTATCATTCACAAAAAGCAGAGTTAAAAAAATGATCATCTGAACTCTCAAATATTCTTTCATTTTGGAATCAACTTTGTAAATTGTCTGCACACATTAATTCAGCCTCTTAGATTTTGTAATACTGAGAAAGCAAGTGTGGTATTTGTTGCATCTGACTCGAAGCATACACAAGTTAGATGTCTAAATCTAAATCAGGCTGCTTTTTATAGTCACAGTAGAAAAGTAGATAACTCAGGAGATGATGTGTCTAACCTTATTGCAGAAGCCAACATTATTATTCAGAGATTATGTCATGGTTTAACCCCAGACAACTAAGCACCACACAGCTGCTCACTCACTCCCCCTTGCAGTGGGACTGGGGAGTAAAAGTGAGAAAACTCATGGGTTAAAATAAAGACAGCTTAATAGGTAAAGCAAAAGCTGTGCACATAAGCAAAAGAAAACAAGGAATTCATTCACTCCCTCCCATCAGCAGGCAGGTGTTCAGCCATCTCCGGGACAGCAGGGCTCCTTCACATGTAACAGTTACTTGGGAAGACAAATATCGTCACTCCCAAAAGCTCCCCTTCCTCTTTCTTCCTCCAGTTTATACACTGAGCATGACATAATACGGCAATATATTGGTCAATTGGGGTCAGCTGTCCTGTTCTGCGTCTCCTCCCAGCTTTTTGTGCACCCCAGCCTACTCTGAGAAGCAGAAAATACCTTGATTCTGTGTAAGCAGTGCTCAGCAATAGGTAAAACAATCTTGTGTTATCAACACAGTTTTCCGCACAAATCCAAGCCATAGCCCCATACCAGCTACTATGAAGAAAAATATTTCTACTCCAGCCAAAACTAACACAGATTAATTTCCTGTTTTTCATTGCTGATCATGAAAAACCTAGAGGGACTGGCTGAAAGATATTGGAGCCTTCATTGCCTAAGATAGATCAAATGAAACACACTAAATTTTTGACACCCTATGCCAAGGATAGTTCTCTCGATTACTCTCAATTCTTGAGTACCTCCAAAGTACATTACATGTCTCAAAGTGGTCCTTTTCTGAACCTGTTCCCAACAGTTGTGGGCAATTTTGGAAGCACTGTCTCTAATTCTTTATAATTATTTTTGGTTTAATGTTAATCAGGTTGGTGTATTGTTTTATTCTTCCACTTTAAATTTCAACTTTGTTCTCTTTTCTACAGTCCTTTTTTTGTTTTGTTTTGTTTTTTTTTTCTGTTTTTCTGTTTTTTGTTTTTGTTTTTGTTTTTGTTTTTGTTTTTGTTTTTGTTTTTGTTTTTGTTTTTTACAGTCTCTTTTTATCCTTCTGCTTCTTTTCCCTCTTCTGTAGCTATAAAAATTCTGTTATTCTTCTTTTTTCTTTTTTGGCCTATTCAGACTTAAGACTCCTTGGATTCTTTTCCTGCCACTCCTTCCTGTATATATACTTTGAATAGCCCTTGTGAAGACACTCTGATCATTGCTTTCTTTATTATCTGTTTTGTTCGTTTGTTTGTTTTTGTCCACAGATGAGTTTTAATCCAGTTGCATTTTCCCCAAAATTCTCAAATTTTCTTACAAAAAGGTACCTTTAAACATTTATTGTCATCCTATGTTCAGTTGTTTATGTTTTCTAAATGCTTCTGAAAGTGGAATTTATCCCCTTCCATGATTTTTCTCTGTGCACTGCTTCCATATTCCCATTCACTTCCTAATAGGTGATGTTTTGACCCAACTCATCATCTTTGTTCTTTGGAATTCTCTGTATGAGACAGATATCTTTGCATCTGTAAGCACTATATAGAGCCTTGATGAACTAAAATCCACTTAGAGGTTTATGCCTTTTTTGTCTCTGTTCCAGAGTGGTGTCCTAAAGGAAATACATGTTATTATTACTACTATAGTTCCCCGCCCCCTCCCCCC
>JANHFX010003862.1:13156-53156 GCA_027560015.1 Chloroceryle amazona
AATGAGCACTCAGCAGGTATGAAAACATCCGAGCCAAGCTCAGTTGCCAGGAGCGTACAATTCACGGCAGCTCAGGCCCCCCCCTTTTTTTTTTTAATTCTTTTATGCTTATTCGAGATCTTTACCATTTTATTGTTGTCACTGTTGAAATTATAATATATGTTCTTTGAAAGTGTTATATAACATTTTTTACACCTATCTATTTTCTCTACTATGCCTTTCCCATGCATACTGCATCCTGTCTTTTCAACACACAAGAATTATCCCACTAAATTTCAGTTAGTCTTTCCAGATCATAATCTCCTTTACTTAGTACAGCACCTTCCAGTTGTTGCTTGTTTCCCTGTACATTTGCGTCAGGAATTATATTCTTGTTATCCTTCATCTTTCACTTCAGAACAATTTTAGTTTCTTGCTTAATTTGTATGTTGGAAGTACAAACTGGATTATTCAAATTAAGGTAAACTTTTCCCTTTCCCTCCTTTTCCTGAAGGTTTATAGCCTGCCTAACAGGACCCGCCAGTTCTGAGCCCAAGAGGCTGGCTATCTATCTGCATAAGTGGAGACAGTGTAATCCAAACAGTTGGCTCTGGCTGCAGGAGGCATTCCAGTGATCTGTGAATTCAAAACGCTCTAACGTACCCTATCAGATCTTCCCTTGGTTTGCTTCCAGTATCAGCATTTTACTTGCTTCACCCATGCTTGGCACAGAAAAACTTCTACAGTTAATATTTTTTTTTTCCTTACTGTCTGAAGAAACAGTTGCTTATGTATTATAGAAATGTACTTCATTGGTGTAATTTGTTCCAATAGGGAATATAATGATTAGAAATTCCAAAACATTACTCAGTAAATCTAGCAACAACTTTGTTATGACAGTCCTTCTTGTCCTGGCTCTCTATCGTGTTTTCCTTTTGTAATATTTTGAACTACTTTCCTTGTATGCAAAGTAATCATCTGGGATTGCTCATCTTTTCTGCCAGGTCTCTTCCAGTGCTTGCACTGTGGTCATAGGTGCTTGGAACCATTTTCTTTGTACCGAAAGATTAACATACCTGTTGTAGCTGTTAAAACACAGTTTCCATACATATTTCCCATCTGCTTTTCCCATGGGCTTTTTTAGGATTCTGCCTTTTTTAAAAGGCTTTAAAAAACTTTACTTTTCTCCTCTTCTATATGTGAGGTCTCAGTTGCCTCATCCATTTTTTTGTAATTTCTCCTTTTGGTCTTTGTCCAGTCCCTGTTTCAGTCTGCCTCTCCAGTTTGCACTTCATTTGGCTGTTCCCTTACCATTCGTAGAATGGATCTAATCCCCACTGGGTTTGTCATGGAAAGGTCATGAACATATTTTTGAGCAGCTGTTTCTTCCTGTTCTTCAGGCTGTTTTGCAGTGTCACAGCCCTTTGCATTCCTTTTTAAGAGCTGCTACATTGTTTGCATCTGATCTGTAGCTAGTAATTCCTATCACTGCCAGGTTTTCTGCCCTGGTTTGCCATGTGCTACGATGTGCCTGAGGTGATTCTAGCTGGCATATATGACCAAAAATATAAGAGTGGGAAAGCTGGAGGAAAAGTTGGTCTGTATTTTTCTGAGGAGACAGCATACTGTGGGATCCATCCTCCTGCTTAAGCTTGGAGAAAGGTTGGTCACAGCTTTCCTTTAGCTTGAGCATATTTTACACCAAGTGCTGAGAGATTTGTTATAGACAGCGGTAGTCAAAATAAAGGAAAAGAAAAACATACTTAGTTAAGTATGTGTAATCTATATAACAGTCATCATAATACTTTGCTTTAAAATAATTTTGCTGAACAGGGAATGCAGTCTTGTGGATGAGGTACAGCCATCTGGTTTGTGGACCATGCAATGTCATAGAGTTACAGAATCATAGAATGGTTTGGGTTGGAAGGGACCTTTAAAGGTTTAGACCAATCCCCTTGCAGTAAGCATTGTTCTCTGCACCTGTAAAGAACCATCAGGTTTTCTTCAGTCAATAAAAAGAAAAGTAAGATGCTTAAGCATTATTATTCCAGAGCCAGCATGTTCCTTCTCCTTATCAGTGACATGAGAGCTATCTCAACTGCTTTGTGCCCCTGGAGATAAGCAGGGACAAACTGCTGCCTGCATCCCTCTTGGAAAGGTCTAGTCCCTTCTGCATTGCCTGTCTTCCTTCTTAATACCCATGTGAAAATTACCTGCTTTTTATTCTCTGTATGACCAAACTACTGTTGGATATAATGGAGGATGGTATTTGGAAATAAGGAACTTCTCTCTGGTCCAAGTATGATTAGCCTCAGTGCAAATTTAATAGGTTTTTATTATTTATTTTTATTTTATATTTTTAAGTATTATATATTTTATTTTAGATTATATTTTAGAGTTTATTTTTGTTTAAGTTTTATAGGAAGCAGATTTGGGGACCCTGATGTATATCTTTACATAGGTGGGATATGAGGTCATCCACAGAAAGTGCATGTAGGTCACATGAGCTCTGAACTCTGATTTTGCACTCTATCTTTTTTGATGTGAGTCTGTGGCAGTGACTCCCTTCATAAAGGAATTCCTCACCAGAAGCCTCAATGTGAATTAAGAGCTACAAACTTATTAATACTAGGTGAAAAATAGCATTAAAAATAGAAGGGTAAATTTACAGTCTGCTAGTAATTTTCCACTCTCAAGGAGGCTCGGTTTTGTCCAGAACAACTCAATCCCTACTCTTATCATTAATGTACATAACATGATTTCATTATGTAAACATTGCTTTAATGCTTCTCATTAATTCTGCTCAAGTAACCCTGAATAAATGTGGTATCTGGCACAAGATGCTATTCCTATGGCATTGTTTCAAAAGTAGTGGCTTTGTGTTGCACAAGATGGAGCAATCAGAGACATGACAAATCCTCCACTTTAAGTCTTCATTTTAGGAAAGCTGTTGCATCTAACAAAAGCCCTACATTCTACATAGGGTTCTGGATCCATACCGCAGGGCATCACACCAGTGATGCAATATTATGACATAGGTATGAAAAGGTCTTGAAATCAATGGAAATAAACAAGTTTTGGTTTAACTCCTATTTATGGAGAGCATTAGAGAAGTGTCTTTGGTTCTGTCTGCTTCCAGTCCAAAATCATTGTAAAAATACTTTCTTTGTTTTTCTGGGGTGGGTAGTATAAGAGAAGCAGGAGAAGAGGAAGGAAATGAATGCCTGTCTAATTATGCTTCTATAAATGTCCTCAAATACTTTGCTAACGTGGTTGGTGGAACTTTTTCAAAACCAAAATAGACAAATGTGGAGTTTGATTGTGCATTTAAAGTGGGAACTTTGGCTGCAAAGCTTCAGGAAAGCTTCGCTTTAAGTGTGGAGCCATACCACATCATTCACTTTGTCACAGTGGCTAAAATAAATGACAGCTAAAGCTGTCTGTAACATAGCCTTGACCTCTGGGCTCTGATATCTCAGAGAAATCCTTCATTTGACTGTATCTATCCTGGTGATGATATATTATAATCACTTCTGACCACTGGCAATCCTTAGGTTGAAGGCACAAATTGTCATTGTGTGCTAAATAAAAGAAGACAAGAGAGAGGAGTAGTGTTCTAGAACCTTCATTGTAGGCACTGCTTAACTGATAGCCCAGTCTCAGGCTGTGGGAGGATCTCTCCAGGCAACTGTTTCTGAGTCAGTATGTGGCACAGTTCTGGGGATAATTTGTTCCAGGGACCACCTCCAAGGTCAGTGTAATTTTGTTTCAGTTTCTGTCCCTCTTTTATTTATCAGCATAGACATAGACAATGGGTTTGGTTTGTCCTGAAGTCTTATAAAAGCTTTTCTAGTAAAGTCTACAAAACCTTTCATGGTAATTCTGTTTTTCAGGGACTTCACCTCATCAAATGTCAGCTTCAAAACCCAACCTGTCCAAATCCCCATCCTCCCTACAATTTATTTCTTCCAGCCAGCATACCCAAAGTTCCAAACATTTGTGGTCTGCTGTTTTAGTCAAATGAACATCTTTGTGTGTCTGTTTTTGTTTGTTTGTTTTTAAATTGTTACCTATGTATTGTTGGGGTTTTTTAAATTTGTTTTTTTTTTTTTGAGAATTAGATTCAAACTCAACACAAACACCAAAGAATTAAAGTTCCTTCTTATGCATCTTTTTCATGGCTGTATGCTGGTTAAAGTGATTTTTTTTTCTAGCTTGGCCTAGCCACTAAGTATATGCAGAATAAAAAACCAAAAATGCATTTTATCTATTAATCTCTTACATGACTGATGTGCAATAGAAAGAAAAAATATAAATAGCTTAAGTCTTCATCTTAAGACTTAACAATTTAGTACTATTCAATTGTAGTTTAATGAAGTAAATTTGATTTAGATGGAAAACTTTCATCTCAAACACTAAGATTTTTTTTTTTCTGAACTAAGTTGAAAATAATGTGTTTTGATGCATATAACTGTGCTTTGTGAAGGTCTGGAAGGTGGCCTAGTAAGCTCTTGCAATCAATGAGACTATAATTAAAGGAATGAAAGCTAGGCATTGGCATACGAAAACTATATATTGATGTGGGAAACAGAAATATTGATGTCTTAACCATTAGGGGAGAAGGAATGGAGAAAATGGTTTCCATAGTTCTTTAGGGAAGGCAAAAATGTATGAAGTAGCAATACCCACCCTCAACATTTTCCTGTTGGTGTACTCATTCATGGGACTATTACATACAGTGGAAAGTATTCACAGGTATTACGAGCCTTGCAATGTTTTAAGAAAATGACTCTAGAATTTTAAGATTTCTGTGTTTGAAACTAGGCATATTTTTCTGCATAGAGGAAGGAATATTCACCTACTACAGAAAGGATACTCAGTCCATTCAGAACAGTCTTTGAACTACATCTGTTTATTTTTGATATCCTATTGCTGTAGGACCTCATTGTCTCTTCTTGCAGTCATACCTAGTCTAAGATTTAGCTTGGTTTTTTTTTTTTTTGGAAGAGTTCAGCATTCCTTTTATTTTCCTACTGAGCTTTTCAGATATTATATTATCTAACATGCATAGTTAATTTAAATTTTTGTATATAGACATTAATCAGAAATTAATTTATATCTGTGATAGTAGAATAAATATTTTGTACCACACTTAGAGGTATATGCTAAACACTAATTGTTATAAAGAACTTTGTGCTTCGAATGCTTTTCAGTAACAAGCATGTAGAGTTATATTCAGACACATAATCCGCTGAAGATCCTTTGAAGTCAGTGGTAAAACTTTCTGTTTAAGTGGAAGGATGGATCTCTTCTTGCATGAGAAGTTGTTATTCTTTAGTCAAACTTCCTTTTTATGTATATTATCCACTATTTTGGTTTTGAGTTTCTTAATGTCAGAAAATATTTAAGGCAGATTGACAAATAAACCCTTTGCTTGAAAAAGATGTTACACAGCAAGTCATATCCTTCAGGATTTCACACTCCAGAAATTTTGTCCTATCTTTATTTTACCGAATTCATCTTCTGTATCAAGCAATTAATTACCTGGAGAGAAATACGTGGAGGGATGTGACATGCTCAGGAGTATGTATTTAAAGTGTATGAGAAGATCTCAAAAACATAGCAGTGGGATTAATATTTGATAGAAATTCAACACACACATTTGTGTGCATGTGTGTCCATTCACAGAAGTTACCTCCAATCAGTGTTTTTACAAGCCATTAACCTTATAATGTTATACAAAGCCTCCAGTTCTCTTGATATCACTAGATATTAATTGCTCTGAAAGTCTGAACTTTTCTCTGCACAAAGTTCACTTTTTTTTTTAAAAGGGCTGCCATTGTGCAGTGTTGACAGCACAACGCAAAAAATCCTGCTGAGGTTGTCTGTACACATATTTTGCTATGGCTGAGCATAATGTTCTTTGTTATCCAATTAAATAAATATAAAAAGAATATAAATACGTGTATCAGAGAAATTAAGTGTTTTTGAAAGGCCTTTCCTCTGAATGAAAGAAGAACAAAGTAAGATTGGCAAAGAATCAGCAAGCTGGCTATATTTTTTTCTACCTTGGGTGGCTCTGAGGTTTGACTGTGTGCCAGCTAACAAATTAGGTCATTGATATGTTACTTTTGTGTATGAAGTAATTCTTGATATCTGTATGGTCTGTACACACATGTGGGACTAATCTTAATTTCCAACATCCTTCTTTCTCATTCGGGGAAAGAGTTTTTAATGTCAAAACAAAATCTACTGATATAGATCCCCCCCCCAGTCCCCTTGCCAAATAAGAACAAATCAAAAGGAAAGAGATCTTGTTGGAAGTTATTTAATTTCAAACCACCACCCATCAAAAAGAATAATAATAACAACCCTCACAAGAGACTCTCAGTATTTCAGTTAGAGAAAAACGTCATAGTTATTTTCTGTGACAGGTAGGTAAAAACTTTTTTAAAGGTTTTAAAAAAAAAAGTTAACCACAATGTATTACAGTATACATATGCTTATTTCATGAGTCTCAGTTCTCTTGGATTTGGGAGAACTGGATGCAAAGCAGCTACAATGTACTACTGTCTGGATCAGGTAGAGTTAGTATTAGATAGTAGACACATTTTTCTCAACACAACTTAGCAGGAACCCAGGCCTGTGCTTTCTCCTCCTGCATTTCAATTTTTAGCATATACAGTGGTTGTCAAATGGTGTTCACTGATGATGTCCACATTTGGTCTTCTTTCTAGATCATCTCCTTCCTCAAGTGTTGCCATCTTCTCATGTGTTCAGCAGATTATCAGCCCCAGACATACGTGCCACATAAACCTTTGCCTCTGTGCAGCCATCTGGCAGGGAGACAGGCTGTTTCCCACTTTCATCTCCTGCTCCTCCTCTTCCACTTGGATTGACCAGCAAAAGAGGCAGAGGAGAGGGAAAAGGAAGCGGTGGCTGGCAGTGGTTGCTGTAGGAAGGTCAATTCAAGGCTGAGGGTGGGGAAAGAAAGGATTAAAGAACAGGCTGGGCTGGTGTGTAGGAAGCAGAGAAAGACCTGGAGAAGTGCAGGAGAGGAGGGGTGAGAGGATTCAGCTGCAGGAGGATCAGGGAGCTCAGTAGGAAGGAGGAACCACAGGAATGGGGGCTTTGGAAACATAGTGAAAGCAAGATAATTGATGATAATAACTGATAATTTAAGGGGAAGGAGACACTGGGGTAAGGGCAAATTAAGACTAGAATTTTCCTACTTCCTGTCCTGTCATACACAGTTCCTGTAACCCTAGTCAAGTATTTAACTGTTCAAATTCTTGCCTGAATGTCATGAAAACTGTTGGTTTTCTATAAGAGTTTAGGCGTGGGGAGAGAAGGACTCTTACAATAGAAAAACTGAAATAAGGTGTACAGTATAATACACATTATAATGTATAGAGGGAGGTACCTACAGTGTATTTCTGTATGCTCATTTTTTTTCAGATGTCCTTTCAAAGCTTTCTGCCATTTAGGTATTGTTGCTTTTTGTGCCATACCTTATCTTTTGTATGTACACTCACAAGAATAAAGTTATGTCTCCTCAGCTAAACAAAGGATGGCCAAAGAGAACCCTTTGTTAGAACTCGTTATATGTAAGTACATATTTATGTAAAAATATTTATATTTCAGGGAACTAGAGAGTCTGTGATAGGATTGTTTAGAAGACTGAATGATAAATTAGGGCAGCTTAGTCTTTGAAGCATGACTTTATTGGGCTGATATTTATAAACAAAACACATTGCAAATGATTAGTTACTACTCATTTGTAATCATTATTATTACGTATTCAGAGAAGTTCTTCACAATCTTATACTAAATTAACTATTGATTATGTGCACTCATTCTCTCACTCTGTTCGGGACTATGCCAACCAACACTCCTCAAAACATATGTGGTATAGAAAGGATGACACCTAAGCAATGTAGATATGAGCCAGTCAGTGCCACTAAGGCCAGAAATGCCTCCTTGTTTTAACACTAGAGGCAGAGCATGGGTGACCTTGAAGAAGTCATTGAAGAGTTATTCTGTTTTGGCTGTACTGTGTTGGATTAAGAAACTATCACACCTAAGAAATCATTCCTAGCTTCTCTATTGTATTTATTTGTCTACAGAACCTCAGATTTATTGAGCTAGAGAAAAAAAATAGCATGATGGTTTAGCATACTTGCCAGAGGATGGATGTTCTCACATCCTGTCCCTCTCTAAGGGTTGTTTATATGGATGGTAAAAAAATGTATACTCACAACAACAGCAATTTCTGATTCTATATATTGGGACTGGATTACAGGCTATTCTCAGAAATAGTAATGGTTTTGTCATCTGGTTTAGTTTCACTAAATCTTCCATTTTTGCAAAAATCAAGAACAGATACTCATCAGGCTTGCTATTTTTAGTTTATTTATTGTTGTTTTGTTCTATCACAGCATCCTTTAATATAGTTATAGCCATTTTTTTAAGTTACTCACATTACTGACAATTTATAGTCCCGTGTGTCTTTGTAAAAGGGTGTTTTTATCTTCATTAACAAAGTCACATTGCAAGCCTGGGGTCTTAGCACACAAGAAACAAAAGCACTTCTTTTGACACTAGGTTAATACAGCTTAGCTAAAAAGTCTGTGCTGTGAGTCTGTACAGAATTACAGACATGCTGTGCAAGGTTTTTGCCAATGAATAGCAAAGATATTTTTTGCCATGACATTTGTGCAAAAGGAACTGAACAAACCATGAAGGACGTTTCATCTTTCATGTACAATATTGCAGAATGGTGTGTTACTCTTCTCTCTACAGTTCTGCATTGTGTCTTCCCTCCAGGGACACAGCTGATACTAATCTCTGTACCTTGTGCTGAAGTCAGACAGAAGCTTTATTAGTAATGACAATGGCACATCCTTTGCAGCGTCTTCCTGCTTCACTTGGAGCCTTCTCAGATGTTATCTTCATTGTTTCATAGTGGCTATAAATACAAAAGTATTTACAATTAATTGTTTCCAGATGATTAATTACTGAACTATGTGCTAAATTTATATTGTCTTTGTTACATCCAGACTCAAAACTGAGGGTAGAATTGGTTAGATAAATGCAGCTCTTCACATTTGGGGTATGAAAACTATCTGGAGTCATTTCTATATGCAAAATGAGAGGTAGCATTTTAGATGAATGAGCCCCTGGATAATTAGTTTTTCGGGTAGGAATACAAGTGCTAACAAGAAAAAAATAACCGACTTGAATTTTTCCTTTGCTAATTGTATTTAAATTAAAGTAATAATATTTAACATAAATACTACATCTTCTCTTGTTTGTAAGTCTCATAGGAGTTTAGAAGTGGGTAACATTATACATGTGGAAAATGGAGACACCAGAGATTAGCTGATGTGCCCAAATCACATTGTTCCTCATAAGCAGAGCATGGAAATTAGGGCTCTAGCTTCTGAAACAGGAATGTTTCATCTCTTTGTGTATTTACAAGTGAAGTTCATTTTTTAATTTTGTGATAAACATAAAAAAAAAAATCAGTATCTTAATAACAGGTGAATGAATGCAGCTAGGTTAAATTTATGTTTAACCTTATAATTTTTTTTTTTTACATTAGTTTTCAAACTGAAGCAGAAGCAAAGGATCTCTGAAGACTTGGAAAGGATCAGGTTAAATTAATTGACTTTTAATTGTGTATCCCAGTGTTGAGAACTTTAGTGGAACTTACCTAACTACCCAAATTGTCAATGTACTATTCCTTTCTGTAGCTCAGACAACAATTGGAAGCCTTGCTACAAGAAAACTGATTCTGAGCTGTATATACTCTGTTCATTTTTGAAAAGGAAAGATGAGAAATGTGTTATACTACAGAGTTACAAATGAGACTCTTCAGGTGAATGTGAACAGCAAGTGGATTTACTGCAAATGGATTTATTTTGTGTAAAGTCATGTACAAGGGGTGGACCGTTCAGTGGATAAGGAATTGGCTGGATGGTCACATCCCAAGGGTAATGGTCAATGGCTTAAGGTCCAGATGGAGAGTAGTGACAAGTGGTGTCCTGCAGGGGTCTGTACTGTTTTTTTACAAATGACATAGACAGCAAGATCGAGTGAACCATCAGCAAGTTTGCAGATGACACCAAGCTGAGTGGTGCTGTCAATATGCCAGAGGGATGGGATGTCATCCAGAGGGACCTGGACAAGCTGGAGAGGTGGGCTCAGGTGAACCTTATGAGGTTCAACATGACCAAGTGCAGGGTCCTGCACCTAGGCCAGAACAATCCCCACTATCAATACAGGCTGGGGGATGAGGTGATAGAGAGCAGCCCTGCAGACAAGGACTTGGGGGTGCTGGTAGATGAGAAGCTGGACATGAGCAGCCAGTGTGTGCTGGCAGCCCAAAAAACCAGTCTCATGCTGGGCTGCATCAAAAGAAGTGTGGCCAGCAGATCGAGAGAGGTGATTCTGCTGCTTTACTTTTCTCTGGTCAGACCTCACCTGGAGTACTGCAACAAGCTCTGGAGACCTCGGTACAGGAGGAACATGGACCTGATGAATCAGGTCCATCAGAGGGCCATAAAATTTATCAGGGGGCTGGAACACCTTTCCTATGAAGACAGGCTGAGGGAGCTGGGCTTGTTCAGCCTGGAGAAGAGAATGCTCTGGGGAGACCTAATAGCCACCTTCCAGTACCTGAAGGGAGCCTACAAGAAGGTGGGAAAAGGACTGTTTACAAAGGCCTGTAGTGAAAGGATGAGGGGCAATGGTTTTAAACTAGAGAAGAGTAGATTTAGTTTGGATGTTAGAAACAAGTTCTTTTACCACGAGTGTGGTGGAACACTAACAGATTGCCCAGGGATGTTGTTGAGGCCCCATCCCAGAGATATTCAAGGTGAGGCTTGAAGAAGCTCACTGCAGGGGGGTTGGACAAGATGACCTTTAGAGCTCCCTTCTGGCCCAAATGATTCTATGATTCTATGTTCCTAGTACTGTATCAAAGTGAGGTTTTTTGTGACTCTGGGTTATTTTTTCATGAAGTAACCTGACAGAAACTGAAGTGGTGTTTCTTCTGCTGTCATGGTTGTGCTACTGATCTGCTTTGATTACTCTGAGAGGTATTTTTAGCCACCATTAAAATGAGAATTCAAGCATCTGGAGGAAAATCTTGAAGACGAGGGCCACTGCAAAGTCAGATTGATACAGAAAACATAGTGTTGAGGCAATGACATTCCCCATTACTGTCTGCAAATCTAGTAGCCTTTAAATGCTAGTCTTAATGGGAAGGGGGTTTTCTCCCTTTTTTTCTTTTTTTTTTTTCTGCATGGCATGTTTACATAAACAGGAGGTTGAGGAGGAAGGAGTCGCAGAATATGGAGCCATCCCAGAGGAGCTATCACCAGAAGAAAGGAGGGGATGGAATTCCTTGCAACCTCACCTCCCATTCCCTCCAAAGGCACATATTTTTCTGCCTCTCTTTTGGCAAGCAGTCTGCCTCTCTTTTGGCAAGAAGTAAGTCAGTAGTAATTCTGCTGCCACCATGAATGTTGTGTGTTTCTTGTTTTCTTCCATGGGGAGGTGAAATTAGCCTTCAGTTAAACCCTGCAGTGCAGTATTGGGTACAGGATTCAAAGTCAAAGGATTTTATCAGAGCCCAGGGGACAGTTGAAAGCACAAGTGATTTTGAGTCTGAGAGAAGTCATACCCCTAAGTACAAAATACCCTGTCATGAAGATAGCACACAGTGGCCCTCATACCCCAGATAAGTGCCACAGAAGATGCTAAAAACCTTCCTTCTTTCAGCCCCAAACCTTTGGGATCATGAAAGAAGCTTAAACAAGTAACCCCAAATTGCTGAGAGATAAGTCAGGTGAGTGCAGTTAGTGTAGACATATGAGGAAATGATTTGCAGCACAAGATGTATATCCTAACCATAAGTGTCTGCATCAGACTGTTCTCTTGAAACCACTAGCAACAATAGCACTACTTTTAGTTCCCTGAGAAGTATTATTGACTCCACAGACTCAGAGAGAGTTTATTTAAGATATTCTCAATGTGAGAAACAGAAATCTAATTTCCTGTTCCAAGAATGAGGAGCAGTGGTTCAAATGCATTAAGCTCTTGCTTAGATTGTATCTTGCCAAAAATTTAAGATTAATTATTATTTCTTCCTTGTTAAGTGCAGAATACGTGCTTGGTACTCTGAAAGACATATAGAAAGACAGCACCTATGGCTAATTGCTTTCAATTTCAATACCTAATCCTTCACAGGATGCTATCCCATCCCATTTAAACTTTATTGGAAGGAATAAGACAAATTTATTGTTGTTATTATTATTATTTACTTCAAAGACCAAGAAAGATTCTGACACATACAAAGATTTAAATTACAATTGTCTCAACAGGAGATAGAGAGGAGAACTGAGATGGATATACTTGCAAATGTCAGTAAACAAGAACATAGACAAGTAATATTCAGTATTTGTATATTCATTGTGTTCATAGAATCAACTCCTGGTTATAATCATTATGCTTTTATTGTTATTTCTGGTTTGTGGAAGAAAGAGAAATAGTAAATAAATTTTTTTTTACAGTAGGGTTTGGAAAGAAAATAAGACCTCTGTGGTCTCACTGAGATCTGAATAGTCAGTAGTGCATTTTCCATTAACTTAAATTTAATAGGATCTTAATTTAATTTAATTCTTTGTTTACTGTAATGCATTTTATAATGTAGTTTAAAGATGCTCCAAATTTGGGATGATAAAACATTTCCAAATAAGATGCAGCCAATAGTCAAATAATACTTATCCCTAGAGGTGTATTATAGCAGTTGATACAGATGTCAGAACAACTGATCTCAAGGATTGTTGATATTTAGAACAGCTTCTTGTTGTAGCTGATATGTCTATACTCACAAAGGGCTGCTGGAGCTGCAGCTAAACAGCTCTTTCATTGACAAAGCTTAAACTCATTTTCCAGACAGCGGAAGTCATACCAGAAAAAGACTGTCTTGGTATTATAATTAAATAAACATTAAGCATTTCAGTTATTTGTTTTGTATGACTCATTCAGTTAAATCTTGCATGCTGCAGCATCTGTAACACAGGTATCGCTACTTTGGACAATGGATAGCAGGTACCCTGATTTGCTGTGCCAGGCATGGCGGTCCCTCAAAATAGGGAAGCATGACCTGGGAGAAGAGTGTTTAGGCTTTCTGCAAAGGGCAGAGACTCACGGGAATCCCTCTAGATATATGTTGCCTCTAACTGCAGCCTCTTACCATATTCCTGCTTTCATTTTATTTCTTAATCATTCAGTGCAGAAAGAATTGAGATATCTTTATTTCAGTGGGTGTAATCAGCATTCACAGAGATTTAACTAGGAACTACTGAAAGTTCACTTTAGTGAAGCAGTGTGCAAAAAAAATGAAAGAAATAGACATTAGAGACAAGAGCCTGAATGGAAGGAGTAACATGGAAGCAGTGTCTCATGGAGCTTTGCTGCAAGATCAGAAGTGTAGCAGCTGTGCTGCAGTGTTTTCTGCCACTGAAATAAAGTATTCAGAAGGCTACACTGAGTACACTTGTGTCACTGCTCATTCTTGTTGCAGTTATTACTTGGTTGTGATGTCATACAAATAGCAAGGAAGTGTGATCCATATCCCAATCGTTCGACATACTTACACATACATTCTGTAATATGATAAGAGGGATAATGCAATCCCAGTGGAACCCAACATATTAGGCTTGTTTATTTTTTTTCCATTTCTGTATAGAGGGTAAGAATTAGATAAAAAGTGCCTGAAAAACCTGTTCTTATGCTGTAATAAGGCGGTGGTAGTGAAACTACTTTGCCTGCTCCTTGTAAAGGAATGTTTTTTTTTTTCAACATCATCAATTGACGGCATGTCTCTAAAGTGCTTTTTTTGTCCCATTTATTTTTCAGGGGACTGCAACATATGCTTTCCCTCTTCCACTTTTTAATATTTTGGTCTCTGGTGAATCCATATACAAAAGCTTCCTTCCTTTAGTTGGAGTCCACAAATGAAAGGCTTTTCTTTCTCTGATTGCAGATTAGCCTGCCAAGAAACAAACTCTAACTGGAGAACATCACTTTAATTTATTTATGGGATACAGATGACAAGGAAGTCTGTCCTCTTCTCGGGCTTTTTGGAAAGCTTTGGGCTGACCCAGCCCAGCAGAGTTCATATGGCAAAGGCAAACTGTGCCAGGAATCAAAGCCAGTAGTCATTACAAACCTCTGAACCAAAACATTCCTTTAGTGCTTGAATTTCCCTATAATTTGTGTAGATTCCCATTTTGTCAATGAAGCTTGCAGTGGATAACTAGCTTAGTGCAATCAGACTAAACAACTGTGCTATTCATTCAGCAATTAGATGATAGCAGTAATGCATGCTTTATGGTTTCCATTCTTCATTCTTTCCTTTCTTTTAAAGTCCTTGGAGACAAACTCTGGGCTGTTTGGCAAAGAGGAGGCTCTTGCTGAAAAATATCCTGTCTTCTTTTACTTTAGGGTTTCTAATAAGTTCTGTTCTCAGAGGCAAAACATCAGATCCACATAGGAAGAAAAGATCATCTAGAGAAAAAGCAGCTTTATAGTCACTTAAATATATATATGTGTGTGAACATTTGCTTTGATCTGCTTAGATGAAGACCTTTTTTTTTTTTTTTTTTTTAAATCACCAGCAGCATGTGGCTTAATTTAGAATAAAATAAGAATATTTAGAAAGCAAATAATTTTAGCAGAAATAGAGTGAGGTATGTTTGTTCTAAAAATTACTTGAGGGGGGTGTAGGGCTAAAAGTAAGAATTTTAGCTGTTGTAGAAGATAAATCTTTGTGAAAGGGCAGGCTTCAGTGCTTCAGTTTTCAGTTAAGAATTTCAGCTTTGGCCAAAACCAGCTGTGATTTTTACCCTTTCCTTATTGATGCACATAACTTCTCTCTGTTTGGAAAAAAAGGATCTATATGTGTGGATAACTCAATAATATTGCTCATGTTCCTGTTAACTAAGGGACAAATTTCAGCTCTGTGTGTATTAAAAAAAAAAAAAAGAAAAATGTTTAACCAATCAATAAAAAATTATACAGTTTAGCAAAAGTTCTCTTCATATAATTGGAAATTAAGCTGTTGCTTATCTACTAAATTTGCATTTTCTTATTCTGGTAATTCTTCTTCTGTTTTACACCAGTTCTGTCACTCAGCTACTGCATGACCACAGACAGATCAATTAAATTCCCTGTACTATAGTTTATTTAAGGGCTAATCCAAACCCCATTAAAATCTGAGAGATAAGTACTGTCAGATTTACCTGTGGTAGCTTAAAGCATTACAGGACTGAGACGCCTTTGCTGTCTCTTTTCAAAGGACTTATTCCCCAACACAAAGTAAGGAAGGATAGGATATGAGCCATGTGCCAGTCACTGTGGTTTGCAGTACGGAGTATTAGATTAAATGGCAATGAAGGTAAGTGCTCATTAATAAACTGGACTGTAAAATCTGTCAGTTGAGGCAGACACATATCCTGTTCTGTCATTCTGTAGTATTGGCAATGACCTAAGACAGATGGCCAGGTTGAAAACACAGGGCAGTAACTCCTCCAACTATAAACATGAAAGATCATCTGTCAGAGATCTGAAAATCTTACCTGCATTCTCAAAAGTGTTAGAAAACACTGCTGTTTTGAAATATCTTTCAGCACAATGGCAATCAGCCACAACAGGATGAATGTCTGTGAGGACGTGAAACAGAAACAGAGAATGATGAGAAGGCAATGGGGCAGCATGGCTTTCCAGCATGGTTTGTACTAAATACTAAGTTGAAATACTTTCTTAATGTTGGGACACTCCTCGAAAGTTGGTCTAGTGCCTCTCTAGTTGTCCAGTTGTCAGTGAGCTCTCGTTCAAGGCCCAACTTTACTTCACCTTTCTTAGATGTTTAACTGAAGTGCTCATGATAAGAATCTTGTTGCTCTGGGTTTCCTTCTGTGTTAGTGGTCAAGGATAGGTCTTCAGAATTAGATGGCTATCTCTCCCTGGTGAGTACTTGAAGAAGGAAAAAGATTATGACTACATTCTTGCCTATGCTCTACTGACATTTTAGAGAAGCCTTATTATAAGATAGACAAGTTTGAGCACTGTCTTGTGAAGGCAGAAGAGTTCAGATTTTTTGTTCCAAGTTCAAAGCTGCAAATCATTGTGCAAATGCATTATGTTAATTTTTCTTCTGTTGGACTATTTTCTGTAGTATATTTAATGTAGTATGATATTGGTTAAGTGTATCAAACCATAGAAAGCTAACAGCATAGGATCAAAAGAATATGACCCCATTGGTTTAGACATCACCTAAAAAAGAGAAAAATTTAACCCCAATATCACTGAAAATCAATAAGAATTAGTGATATCTGCATGTTAATGATTTAAATCTGCTTTGCACTACTGAACAAAAAGTAGAAATTTCAGAAAACTGTTTCAATGTATGTACCCTACCTAACCTCAGATAAATCAGCAGTTCCATAACAAAAACAAGTATATGAATTCTCCCATACAATGTCTATATTTGTTCAGTTAGTATAACCTTTGAAACATAGGAAAATGCAAATGGAACAACAGTTTTGGTGGGTTAAAGCTAAGGAAAACAATAAGGTTTGCATTCAAGGATAAATGTTTACAACTTTACCTTAAGGGAGAAACAAAAATTAACTGTGAAATGATTTTTGCACTTAAAGAACAGTGTTGTGAAAAATATACTGTTTATTTTACAGTAGAAACATTCTTACTGAAAATAGTATGGCATTGGTTGAGTTCCAGCTATAGTGAAGCCTACTTGGAAGTAAATGTGTGGTTTTACAGCATATGGGCCATCATGCTGCTTTTTTTTATCAACAATCTGGGACGTGAACAGTTACAATCATGAGTAAATTTACTCTATTTGTACTGCTTACTATCATTTGTAAAGTATTATTTGAAGTTTGGTATAAGTCTAAATTGAAACATTAAACTTTTTATGAACTGGAAATCTTGGAAATCCTTCAGAGGAAGACTTTTATTTATGATATTGTAGTCAGTGTTTCCATTATATCCCCCTGTTTTCAGGGATTTATAATTTAGCTGGAAAAAAATCATTCTGGAATGAAATTTGTCATGTGGGATTGAACCTGAAGAATGATGTTTTTAACCAGTTTGAAAATAAGTCTGATCACACGTCAGCTGCAGGATATAGAAATAATTGAAGGTATACTTCAGAGATTGATTTGCTTTTTTTATTATGTTCCATTGTAACATGTAATTTTGTACAATTAATTCTGTATTAATAATGTTATATTTCAAATACCTTTTTCATCCCACACTTCTGTCTCTTAGATGAAGAATAGTGGTTACTGCTGGTTTTATGACTGAAATGGAGTTTGGCTGAGTGTTTCTGCAGCCCCAAAGAAACATGATGGTTACTTCTCCTGAGTAGCATAGCTCACAAGTTTCGTACATAGAAGAAACAAACAAACAAACAATACCAAAAAAATCCAACCAACCAACCAAAACCACACACACATACAAAAAAAACCCCACAAAAATCCCAAATGAAAAAAAAACAAACAAACCAACACCAAAGATCTAGAAGATAATAAGTAGCTTAGAGACAGAATAGCTAAGGTATTCTAATTTCTGCAGAGAAGCATGGGATAGAGTGATACTGCAAATGTTTCATTCATTTCAAGAATCTTCAGTTCTGTTCCAAGCTCAGAAAATGACAACTTTAATTGTCAGATTCTGGTTGTTTTCCCATTGGAACATCACCACAGTAATGGTCAAGAAAAAAGACTGTCATTGTAAATTTGGTGATTTCTGTGTTATATTTGGAAAATTCATACTCAAGTAATTACCAAGAGATCTACTTCTTTTAGCTTGCCTGTTTGAAGGAGAGCTCAATCTGAGTCAAAACAAAATGTGGTTTGCAAGCTCTTTCACCAACCAGCATTTTTTTAGTGAGAATTTCTTCTCATATTTCCATGGCTTATATTAAGGTTTCAATACAAATTATGTCTCTAAGAGGAAAATAAGAGAATCTTATTGGAATTATCTGACTCCTCTTTTTGCTCAGACAATTTACACAGTAATACCATCCCACAGACCTCAATCAGAGAAAAGCAATCCTGGGAAGCTTTAGACAGATACAATGCCATTAGGGAGCTAGAAGGACTTCCACTGTTCATCACCTCTCTTATTTTAGCTGTGAAGAAAGCAGATGTGATGCAGAATGTGCTAGCAGGTTTGAAACTGACAATTCATGACAGATACTAACTTGCTGTTTGTTTGGAGTTGTCATACATAAAATGATAAAGAATGGCCTGAAAACATTAAGGCATTAAAAACTCTTCCATGCTGAAGAAGTTTCATCTTCACTGTTAATTCAACAAAGCCTAATAATCTGCCTAAAGGAAAAAAAAAATATACACAAAACCCCAAACCAAACCCATCAGCAACCTTTTCTAGAACTGGGAATTGACATGCTGTGTAAATACAGAACACTTCTATAAAGATGTGATTCTCATTTTTTGAAAGAACTTGAGAGGAGAAAAGGACGGTTCCTGAAGTGGTGTCATAACAATATGGGACCATATTGGTGGTGTCATAACTATATGACCCTGAATGATGCTACAGGACAGCTTACTGTAAGGGTGACTGAGCACTAGCACAAATTACAAGAGAGATGATGGAGTCTTCATCCTTGGAGATACTCAGAAGCTGTCTAGACAAGGTTCCAGGCAACTGGCTGTAGATGGCCCTGCTTGAGCAGAGGGTTTAGACCAGATAACTTCCAGAGGTGCCTTCACTATTCTGCTATTTTGTGATTCAGTGTCAGACTTGTGTACTTGATTTTTTATTGTGCTGCAGTGTCTGAGTGTGATATTTATACATCAGATGCAGTGGAATGTTTTTAATGTTGAGGGTTTTTTTTTCTGTTGCATATGTTGATACAGTCAGTACAAATACATAGTTCATCTCCAACCCAGACAAACAGCAGAGGGTTATAGGTTATTCTGTGGTTTGGCTGAGCTGCTTAGAACTACCATGTACAGGTTCTGAAACGGTTTGCTTTTAGTTTTGTGTAACTGTTCCAAATGACCATGGAAGCCAGAAAGGAATCTTTCCATGAATATCAGCAAGCTGTGGACAAGCTACTCAATATCTTGCACTGTTCAGTAATGAGCATATTAAATATATTGTTTGACAATATTAATTTCAATATTAATAGCTTGGAGGAAAATGTTTGAATATATAACTGTATATTGATAAATTATGAAAAAAAGCATCAACGGCATATCTATGGGTAAAAGTATACAAGAGGGCAGAAATGTGCACAGCAAGAAACAAGGAAGGATTAACACAATACGAACTGTAGTGAAGTAGGCAGACAGAGTTAAGTGAGAATACAGGTGAACTATCTAGGGAATAAAGCTTAAGAATTTGGGAAGCGACCAGTTAAGAAGGAAGTTAAACATGTGTTGTTGAAAAGGGGTAAAAATGTATTTCGGCAAGATTCCTCAACAAGTGTAACAAAGATCATGCTTGAGACTGGTCTTATTTTTTAATTGCTATTTTCTGTTGACTAAATATGTGTGATACAAAATGAGGAGGCATTGACAACACAGATGACAGACCAACTTGGAGGAAGGGGATTCTAAGAATTCCAGTTATCATCTGCAAGATGTCTTCCTGAGAGGGAAGAAAGGATGTGCTAATTAATCACAGCAGTGTGATCTAGTACTGAAAAAGGCATGCAACACATAGAATATATCAGAGGTACAGAGACTCAGAGAAGGCTTTGATGAGTCCTCCTTCACATTATTTACAGTTTTGACCATCCATATGTTTAAAAATATGTTAATCTGAAAGAGAAAGAAGCAGGAAGGACAGGATGGCTAGGGAAATGCAGAATCTATCTTATGAGAAGAAGCTGAATAGGCATAGTATTTAACTTACTGAAATGAAGACTGAGAAGAGGATTTGATTACTGTCTCTAAGTATTTTAAGGACTTAATGCCAGAAAGGGAAAAAGCTGTGATAATGGATAATGTTGACATAAAATCTAGGTGCATGTAAAGTATCCAGGAATATGTGGAAATGAGAAGAAAGTTTTTAATTTCTGGAATACTGAGGCTGCAAAACAGATTAGAGTGATTAAACGAATAAACAAGCAAACCCTTTTTTAGATGCAGCTTCATAAGTTTATGAGGGAGATTGTATGTTATTGCTATCTGCAACAGTAGGAAAATAAACCCAATGAACCACAAAGTCCTTTTCATCTTCAATAAATGGTCTGACTCTCAAAACCACATTTCTTGCAGCTCCCATTGTGCTGTCTCTCTTGATGTCCCTTCTTTCCTTGTGACAGTCTCAGAAGCCAAGACCTGGTGTCTGGAAGTTATAGATTTACTCTATGATTGTTCTGAAGAGTCTGTTTTAGGTCTATGGCAAACTGAACTCAAAAAGAATTATATTATCTCTGTGAGATACGTGGTTAGTTGAGTGTTATGGTTGATAGGGTGCTTATCTTGCCAGTGTAAGCCACAGAAAGCAAGGGAGCAATCAGCTGACTCATTTGTGTATCATCTAAACTGCACACATGTAGTCCTCTTCTCAACCTCCATGACTTTCTTTTCACCCTTCCACCTTCCTAGAGCAAGTCTATACCCACCCCCTGAGGTGATAAGTAGGCAATCTTAACTCCCATCAAGTCTCAAATATATGCACTTATATTTTAGAGGATATTCTAGGCTATTCATGAATCACAGTGTATATAGCTTTGAATTAACCTGAATGAATGAAGACTAGTGCTGTTTTTCAAGTGGCAGCTAAAAGAGGTTTTTCTGTACTGTTTGACTTAGACTGAGTGATCTGTGCTAGTAGCTGTCTTAAGTTTAGCATTAGGTTTTGTAGAGAATTGCTGAAATCTGCAGAATATTGTTCTTTTCATCTATTATCCTTATGGTGTAAACTGAGACCTTACAATAG
This sequence comes from Chloroceryle amazona, assembly GCA_027560015.1. Classification (NCBI taxonomy): domain Eukaryota; kingdom Metazoa; phylum Chordata; class Aves; order Coraciiformes; family Cerylidae; genus Chloroceryle; species Chloroceryle amazona. The sequence goes on from JANHFX010003862.1 coordinate 34,151, forward strand.
CTGCTTATGATAAGGATGAAGATACATAATATAACTGTGGTTTAAAGGAATAGTGCAAACCGAGGAGAAGATCATTAGAAAGTGATTGAATACTCTCTTTTAATGTTTTTCACATGTTCTGTTGGTGGGATTTGCAATCTGGCCAACTACCACCAAATTAGTGAAGTTCATGGGCTGGAATTTCACCCAGAGTGATAGTTATTTGTATTGACATGTATCATTTCCTCTATGCCCCTTGGCATTTTTTTCTGTATCTGTGCTTTCAGGAACACACTATATTTTTTAGCCAGATCTGTGAGATCTGATCTACTAAAAAAAAATCAGTATTCATCCTCTAATATTAGCTTTGATCTGACAAACATACTTCATATCAGTGGGCAAAAAGAGGAGTGTGGGATGAAAGTTTTCCTCACTGATTTAATATGCCATAAAAACGTGCACAGGCCACTCCTTGGTTCCTGCATAGGCCTGCCTACACTGAAATGAAGTTCTGACAGCTTCTACCTGGATTTAATATAAGATCAGCTAAGCAGGTGTTGCTATCCTTAGCTATGTTTTAAGGTTGCAATTAATAAAACCAGAGACTACACCATGTCACTTGTGGTTTGGTGTCAAGGGCAGCTGAAAGAATACTTCATCACTGCACAATACCAATTGATATGTCTTGATTCCCTCTATTTCTGCAAAAAATTACCTGCTTGGGTTTTGTCAGTTAAAATGTACACTTAGGATTATCTTTGGTTTTACTCCTTTACTTCATAGGTCTTTCCCTTATTAATCTAACTTGTTAATCAAAACAAAAGCATGAAAGAAACTCTGTAAAACAATAATTCTTTTTTTTTAAGTACATTTCAATTTTACTCATCTTTCTTTATGTCTACAGTGGATTAATTTCCAGAAGTGTTTGATTTCTGTCTATCTCTTTATCACACACTAAGTCAAAAACCCTTCTGACTTGTCCCATAGGCCAAGTGACACCTCACATCTCACATGCATACTACCAAAATCTAAAGTAGATTTTTCCTAGGTTTAGTGGTCCAAAAGTGACTGTGAGTGAACTAACTCTTAATCTGTATGAACAATCAACAGTTTAGTGCTTGAATCATTCCCTGTCCCTTTTTCATTTAACAGTACAGTTATAGCCTTAAGCAATATCTATACTAGTAAATAATGTGAACCAAGGCCCATCCTCTGGTCCTGGGCATGTGGCATGGCACAGTTTGCACCCACATAGATAAATATGTGTAGATTGCCTTCATCTGTAGCAACAACTGTGAGCAACCTGTGGCTCTTATGCTATCCCTAAACTATTCCTGGGAACAGTCTGGGAGACTGGTATTTAGACCAAAACTGTGTCAGGGGATGCAATTAATATAAAGTAGCTTGGTTGTGAGATGGTGCTTGAGCCCATGTCCTAGACCTTTGAATTTTACTGTCATATGTGGTAGCAGTTGGTCTGGCTGCATGTCTTGAAGAAAACACTGCTGAGAACCTACAGCTCTTTCCATCCTGTCCTCTTGAGTTTAGTCCCCTTTGCCATGTCTGTGTGCCACTCGTTCCTGCTTTAGGCACCCAGTCCAAGATCCTTTTTGCTCCAGGCTTGTCTCCATACTTCATCTCTATCACTCATCTCTCTTACTGTTCTCTGTGTTCAGGATGAGTTTTCTATCTGTCCCTCTGACTCTTTCCTTCCAGTGAGCTTCTTTCTCTGCTTTTATTTCATTCTGCTTCCTTTAATTTTCCTTTTTTTCTCATAATTTTTTTTTTCCTTCCCCCACAGTTTTGACATATATTTCCACCTCCTTTAGTTCTCCCTGCCTTGCTTACTCCTTTTGCTTGGGTTCCAGTCCCCATACCATCATGTTTTCCACACTTCCATATCTCTTCCCAGGCTCTTGGCCCGTTTATTCTCCCCACCTTGCATCCTGGTCAGTGTGCATCCAGGTGTCCATGGATAGCCCCAGACTGTTCTTTCTCCCTGTGTCCAAGATACCAGTGGTTGAGTCCCTCCTGTGTCAGCATCCACAGTTAGGATGGATGGAAGAAACCAACAGTCGTCATGGAGGCTCAACTCTTCCACTGTAGTTCTAGTTTGTTTCCCTCAGGAAAGCACATGCACGTTTGGGCCAACAACATTTGGGTGAGCAGAAAGCGTAATGAGAAACTGGGTCATAACCAGTGAGGATCCAACTTTCACAGGATTGTAATGACTGAATTTAGGCTCTGCTTGACGTAGATTTAAGCATGCATAAATTTCTTTCCCTAATGTTTTCTAATGGATGGCTGTAGTCCCAGAGTGTCACCTGAAGAGTGGGAAAAAAAAAACAAGCAAAGGGACTTCAGCAGAGATTAGATCCCTACAAGTCCATGCTGAATATGTTAACAAGGGAAACTTTTGAAAGTTTTAAAGTTTGGACGTTTCTATACAGAGACACATGAATGACAGAGAGGTAGCTTATTTCTCTCCAATTTCCTGCCACCCCAAACTTCCAACTTGTGCTTTAGGCTTTAAAACACTCAAACTTCTCCAAGAAAAGGTTGCTGGTATTTTTTTCAACATTGCTAAACAACAGATTTTCTTTAACTTCATTCTCAGAAACAGCTGTACCATTTTGGATGAAACTTCCTGAAATATTTCTGCCTGAGGCAGACACCTGGTATGGAAAATTTCGGCCCAAACATTTAAGATTTTGCAAAGTGATATGCAGCTGAAAACAGGCTTTATAATGGGAAGTGTTGGGAAACTTTAATAACAAATAAAATTAACAGCCTCACCCCATCACCAATCCTAACTGATGTGCCAAGCTCTAGAATAAAATACTTAGTTTAAATGAATGAAATCCTTACATATCAAAGGACCAAAAATAACTTGGAACATAGTCTTCTTCCAGATATAACAAGCATTTCTGACTTACAGCTTAGTGATGTAAAGAGGAAAAAGCATATTAATAACAAAGCGTAAGATATAATCTTCAGTTTGTGTTTGTAGAGAGAGAAGAGTGAAGTGTGTGAAGTGTACTAGCAAAGTATATAATACTTTGTTGCTTAGATTTTATGTGTTTGAGTCATCCAAAAGTCAGATGGTTTATCTTCTCCAAACACACCCCAAACTGCTAGCTGGAAAACCACTTAGATATTTAGAAGGGAAATGTAAGTTCTGAACACAATAACATGATTTATTAATCTTTCAGCAAGTCACCCAAAATGTTTAACAACTACTTCTTAATTCAATTTCCCTTTCCAGTACAAGAAGAATTTGATTTCCTATTCCATTTATTCTCCTCTCTCTAAAATATAGTCTTGTCATGGTAATGATGCTGCTCTTTAAGCAAAATAAATCAATTAATATGGAGATGTGTAATAAAATTTGCTTTCCTTTTTCTGTGCATAAATATGGTGGAATAGTTCTATAGTTTGCATATGTTTTAAGAATGTATTTTAATCATGCTTCTTAAAAATAAATATAAATGTAAATATGTCTGTTTAGGTCTGTTTAGTTTGAGGAAGAAGAGTCTGAGGGGAGACCTCATCATCACTCCCTACAGCTACCTGAAAGGACATTATAGAGAGGTTGGTGCTGGTCTCTTCTATCAGGTAATTAGTGATAAAACCAGAGGGAATGGCTTCAAGCTGAAACAAGGTAGGTTTAGACTAGACACTAGGAAAAAATTCTTCATGGAAAGAGTGGTGGGATATTGGAATAGGCTGCCCAGGGAGGTGGTTGAGTTGCCATCCCTGGATGTGTTTAAGAATTGCTTAGATGTAGTGTTGGGGGATATGGTCTAGGGGTGAACTTGTAGAGTAGGGTGAATGGTTGGACACAATGATCCCATGGGTCTTTTCCAACCTAGATGATTCTATGATTCTATGTATTTATATGGAAAAAGAAAAATGAAGCAATAAATATAAAAAGAAAAATGAAATTGAGGTTCATGTAACACTGACATTTCATACCCAACTTGAATGTTGAGATATTTGAGGCGTCAAGTTCAAATTGTCTAAATTCTATCTAACATATAATTTGGATTTCAGACACCTAAATATCAGAGAGTATTTTCTCTCATATACAGCATGTAAAGATTAGAAACTTAAAAATGTAATAACAGCTTTGTTCTGGAGAAAGAGACACAGTCCCCAAGTTTGGCCTTCACCTGGAAAAGTGGGTGTCCATATGATTAATTTATACTTCATCGATGTTATACCTAAGTCACAGAAGAGGCTTCATCTGTTAAATACACTTAAACCTACCTCATCCATACAGTCCTGAGTTCAATTCAGATAACAGATGATGACGTTGAGAGAGATGAGAACCTAGAAGTAACTTGATCTGTATCCTATGAAGAAGAAGGGAGATTTTGGTTCTTTGATTAGTACTGCCCTGAGTTTTGGCTTACCTTATTGGATCAGAGGTACAGACTGCAAGGGAAACAGAGTCTTGATCTCCCTCTCTCTCTCTTGAAGTAATTTTACCATTAGCCTCAGGGAGAAACAGAAAAAAAAATGAGCCTGCCTCTGCCTTTCATTGAACCTGTGCATTATAGTAACACAGCTTGGTACTAGAGGAAGAGTGGTAATGCAAGTATCTTGAAGCCAAATCTCTATTTCTAAAATAAGGATTTGGAAAGCTCATTTTAATTCAGTGCCTACTTCATATCATAGAAGGCTGTAGTGTTGCCATGAAATGAGCTTCCTCTGGGATGTAATGCCTCTGAACCTGTCCCAGTCTGTTTTTATCATTAGAACATTAACTAGATCTTGCTGTATGAACAACCCCCTTCAGGTAAAGTATATGGACACTGTTTGTATCATCTAGACATCATTAATATTGACAGTGATTATTTTTATTTATGCCAAAGGCTCATTTTGTTTATTGCATGAAGCTATAATTAGTAGTAATAGATGCTGAATCAGACAGCTAGCATCTATAAATTGTGAGATTTCCCTCTGCTAATAACAGCTTTAGTGCATAGTGTCTGCTAGAACTACTTCAAAGAGCATTTATCCTTTAAATAAGTTCCTTATAGGGAAAAAAAAGAACAAAAAAAAACCCCAATCACTTACATTAACTCTTTTTCCTGTCAGCATACAGCAACTATATTAAGATACTACAGGAAAAAAAACCCAACCAAACAAATAAAAAGAACAAAACACCCATACAGGTTTAACAATAATGTAAAAATTATGTCTGTTACAGAACAAGGACTTTATTAAAGGAAGGTATGTGTAATTTAAAGCATGTTAGTGCTTCTGATATTTTTGATACATCATCACTGGAAAAACAGCTTTTAAGAAGTACCAGATTACACAGTGATCAAGATGGAGTCGGGGAGCACAGTGAACAGAAAGAGTCCACTTTCTGAGAGCATTTTCTGACAGGATGGAGCACTCAGCTGAGAGCCACACCAATGCAGTGATGAAGTCCTTGAAGTTAGCAAAGAGATGTGTTCTGACAGTGTATAATGAGAGTTGAGGGGAGGAACTTCCCCCTTTTCTGAGGACTGAGTGAGTCTTTGAAACAGATGTCATGGTTCACATATAAGCATGTGTATAGTATCATATGGTAGTATCACAGGAACTTTTTTTATGAATTGCTGTTGGGATAGATAGATAGCAGCAGGAGAGGCAACTTCCCTACTGCTAGGATGTGTAGGGAGCACTGTTCAATATCCTGAGGAGGCATCAGGTCAGAGACTTAGTGACTAACTAGGATGTTTATACAGACCTTTTACAATTCTCATGGTACATGTGAAATTCAGAGGGCATATACTGACAGTTCTGCAATCCAACAGACTTGGTAGAAGTGCAAAACAGCTGCCTCTAATGACATGACTACAACACACAGTTCAGCAAATATGACTTGGGGCCTCATTACTGTGTCTCCACTTCTGATATTAGTTAAATGATGTTGTTGATTCCTGCAAGAGATGATACAGTTTCTCCAATTAAAGGGGGGGGGACCAAACCACCCCAAACCACAATCTTCTTGTTCCTTCCCAGATTGTTCCCATTTACTGCAAATAAGCCTGAGTTCCTGCCTGGAAGCACTATCTACAAACTGCAGTCAGATGTAAAAGAAGCCTAATCAAGCTTGGGAACCAGGCCTTAATTAGGCTGCTTGGAAAACAGAGCAGAAGAGCAAATGAAAATTATTAACCATCACTCATGATTCCTGTTTCTAATTTTAAAGAGGAAATCATGCATTAATCAAACCCTAGCCCTAAGCTCAGAGACACGTTTTAGAAATATCCTGAAACAACAAGAGGAAATCTTTTCGATGTTTAGAGAAAACAGCTCCTGATCAGCTAGTATGTGTAGCACAATATATTTTGACATGAAGTAAACTATGTTTCAGTATGCTTAGCTTTTGCTGCATCCAAGAAAACCAAAATCAGTATCAAGTGAAATGAAGGCACATGACAACAATTGGGGTTAAGCCTGGATTTTGTTAAAAGAAAACAGAAATGTAGAGTATGTTGTTTTCATGGATAAAGGAAAGACACGGAAGGGTAAGAGTAAGAGGAACAATACAGTAACATCACTACTATTGTGTTCTTTGGTCATAGCAAAGAAACTCTTCAGTGCACATGAATGATATTTAATGCAAATTATTTCTGATAAAAATAAAAAAAAAACCCAACCAGGAACACAACATCTAAATATTACCCAGAGATCACCTGAGACCTTGTAATGGAATTTATTATAACTTACTTCATAGTTTCTGTGATATTTGGACTATAAAGATAATTTTCTATGTTCTGGCAAACTAACGTGAGCCTTCTGGCTGTGATTCAGAAATGTTTTCTGGTAGAGTCAGATTGAAATTTTTATTTTTTTTTTTTAATTCTTCGGTAAGAGGACATAAAATGGGCTCTTGACCTATATTAAACTTTGCACCCATTTTTTTGTGGAAACATCACGTTACAAAGAATGCTCACTTTTTTCAAACACAACTGTCCAAGCTTCCTTCTTTGAATTACGGACAACACTTCCTAGAACATAGCAGTTTTCCTGTTAGCTCTCCAAGCATTTACCAAGTATTGCCTATTTATATTTTTAGAGCTAGTGGTTTCATCATCTGAAATTACGTATCTAGAAATGTTAATGTCATCATGCACAATTGTGTTGCTATTATGACTCGCAGACCACAGTTACTGTCCTGTGACTAGATTAAAAAATTAATGACAAATGAGTAAAATACAGGCATTTTTTCATCTGACATGCTATATATATCATGCTTTAATAGAGCTAAATGATCAAAGTTGGCAATTTGATAGAGCATTATGGTCTGGAAGAACAGTCACAGACAAGGGTTGGTAAGCACTGAATTTCAATGATGATTTTGGCATGGGTTCTTCTAAAGTCTTGATGAGTGACCTTTACAGTTCAGCCCTATGAAGAAAACAGTCTGAGCAAAGTGATGGTTTTGTATTTCAGTTTGGTGGCATCTCCCTACATGATATAATACAGAACAGAGCTTTTTGGTTTTAATTGAAAAATCACACTAACTTTTTCTAATTACTTTGGCTGAAGCTCCCATTATTTCTTTCTGACTCTTAATGCACAGACCACTTGGGTGATGCCCTGGCTGCAAGAATTCAGTTGCAATACTTCTACTAAATGAAATATAACAGGATTTCAACTTTTGATTTCAGTGGATGACTAAGAACAAGATAGAGTGTGTCTAGTAAAAAAAAATTGATGCAGTTGCTCTGGAGGTGAAAGATGTAGTTTTAAATCCTCTTAGACTGAACAAGGAACTGAACCTAGATTTCCCATCTATGATGCAAATGCTGTAAACACCATACTGTTGTGCAAAAATGTAGATGATAGGATTACAATGTTTTGCAACAAAGTGGTTGAGACTCTTTTCCTTCATGCTAGATTCAAAGTTGCATGTATGTGTGTTCTTGCAGAACTTTAGTTTGGTCATATCTCAGTTTAGGCTACGTTCAACAGCAGAACTCAGGTGGTAGGAAGGGGCATTGTAATCCAGAACAGCACCTTTCTTACAGGTTTAGGCTCCTGGAGGTTTTTTGTTACACACTGTTGTGCCTCAGGAGCTTTAATCACTTTATGAACACCAAAGGAAGTACTTTAACACAATATGAAACATTATATTGTCTTTTCAATACCCTTAGCTCTTTCATTTTACCTATACTAGGCAAAGTGACCTATGCCATTTACTGTCCTGCCTGATGAATAATTCTGTAAATTCTAATTTTGCTGGGACTAGTTGATTTTCACTATTTTTTTCATGTTTTCACTGAAAACTTTCTATGTGTCTCTGGTTTTGAATTTTGTCATTGCAGTGTAGCATTTGTATCAAAACAGTGACAATACTACAACAACAGAGTCTGCTGATAGCTACCTTGTTTTCATAGTAAAGGGAGTGTGCCCTGCCAACATTTCCTTTCAGGTTGATCTACTATTCTGAGGACTACCATGTGGTTTCTTGTAATAATTTTTCCATGCTTTCTTGTCCTATACCTTCAGTTAACCATGAGAGCCATACATCTATCAACACTCATAACCCAGATGTGGAAATGAGCCTGTTACTGTTTGTTCCATATTTATGTATCAATGTTAATGGTCTGGTAGAAATCCAAATTTGATTTGATTTTGAGTGAGTTCCAGCACCATTTAACTGTTTATAGAGCAAATCTAGTTTCAGTTAGTTTACTTAGATTAAATTACATATTTCTGTGCCATAACAGTGTCTCAAATCTGCTCACCTACATTTTTTTTCCCCTCATCTTCTTTGTCTTGGCTACCATTTTTAGTTTTTACACAGTTTCTGTTGTTATCGTAACTATATGCTTTTGGGTACCAATCAGAAAGTTCTAGGTGCTTTTCAAACATTAAAAAAATCATAATAAAAAAACCCTGTAGTTTCTTGGCTATTGTTATCACATCCTTGCAGGTCTATCTCAATGCACCATCTATGTGAAATATGCCCACAAACATGTGGCTTGTTTGATTTATAGCTGCTTGTATTTTTCCAAGTGACTTGACTGTAGAAGAACTCCAATGACTGCTCTGTTTGTGTATTTTAGCCAAAGCTGGCTCTAGCACTTAGGACTGCATACTAGAACAACTTATTCATAAAGTTTTGTTTTGCTTTGCATCCATCAGCAATTTTTTTTCCCTTTGCTCCACTTTTTTTGTCCTGCATTTGATAATTCCAAACATTGTCTGTTCTGTTGTTTTATCCATTTGATGCCTCCCCCTTGTAGATTCCTAGTGATTGAATAATGGTGTCACTTCAAAACAAAGCAGAATGATATTTGTATGCTTCACTTATTCTTCTGGATTTTTGCTATTGTTCTCATTCGATGTCATTGTTGTGTTATGATGCCTCCATCATGCAATTTGGCTACAATTATAAGCACTAAAACAATTTGTAAAAAAAATCCACAGTGATGCCAGACCCCGGAAGAGAGAGATTACAAACATAGTCTGTGTTTCTAGGAGGATCTTAATCTGGAGCTCTGAGAGCACTACACAAACTGTCTGTGAAATAGGTATAAAGGTGTGTTCCAGAAAGAAGACCTAGTTTCTCATACAAAGTAGGAGTTTATCACTTCTTCTTGTGGTTTCTTTGCCAGTCTTCTTGATATTTTGAGTAAATGGCTGCATTCATGTTTCTTTTCTGTTGTGTGCCCTGGTGCAGATTGAAGTTCTGAACGTGATCCTCCTTTGATTAAAATTAGCTCTTACACCTACCTAGGCTGTGAGCACAGCTTTGCTTTGCAAGGAAACTGGAATGTGGAGATTGTATATATGCAGTCTGCAGCCTTATTACAGCATGTCATCTGGTTTGGGGACTGGAAAGTGCTCCTTGCTAATTATGATACAGCAGTTTACAACAGACACTTGTGCAGCGATGAAGCATGAGGCTTGACTGCTTAAACCATTCAGGATGAGCTTTGGATGAAGACTGTTACATTTTTCTTATGGGGAAATAACAAAATGTGTTTTGAAGCAGAGAAATGTATGGATACTTCCCGTGAGGTGAGAAGTATTCAAGGAGGGTGTAATAGCACTCTAGGGGCATATAATACTATGAAGTATTTTGTTTTATTTGGGGACCTTAGGGCAGGGAGGTGAGAAACCCCAGAATTTTGTCCTTATCTTGCTGAGTGGAGCATAGTATTTAATAGATTTTCCTGACATTTAAGGTAAAGCTGTTTACCAAGCTGTAACTGGTCACTGAGGCTTTGCCTGAATGTGAAGTCAAAGAATGCTGGGGATTGGTCCCTAGCAAGCATGGATGGCTCCAGACTATTTCCCCTTGGAGATGTACCTTATAGGAAGCTACACTGAATGGTCTAAAGCAGATGTAGAAGCAAGGAAATAATGAAGTGATGAGGACACCCACGGGTCCAGTGTTTGAGGTGGTTCTCTGGCATGGCTTTATTTAGCAATATAGATGTAGATATCTGACTGCATCTCTTACATCTCAAACTGGACTTAGTTCTGCTGTACAGAAGATGGGTTCCAGACAGTTAATCTGCCTACAGTGCAGAAGAGGTAGACTGTTCATAGATTTTCACGAATTCATTAGCAAAACGTTGGGACCTGAGTGTTGGGAGTGCTAACCTGAGATGTGCCAGGGTTAGCTTTGCTTCATTGCTCTATTGCAGAATTCTGGTCTGTCCTAGGGGGAAGCAGCTTTTGTGAAAAGTTTTTTGCCCATAAATAAAATGACTACAGCAGTACTCCTATATCAGATGGTGGTATGACATGCTTTGGAAACATGGATCCTACAAATTCCTTAGGTCATTGGACATACTGGTGTTAAAGTCTCCTGCAGCAGGGAGATTTCCAGAGCTGATTCAGAACAGGTCTGCAGTCTAGAAGGCAGGACTACTTCAGAGTTCAGAGCTGAGTTGATTCTTAGAAGCAAGATTTAGGCAATAAGGAGATGACCTCACTGAAAGAAATGGAAGAAAAAGTACTTCATGTACAAACTTTCTCTTTGTTTCAGAAGGAAACTTTTGTGGTGTTTGAGTACACTCCTTTTCCTACTTCCTTGCCAGGGATATATTGCCATCTTACTTTGTTTTTAACTTCCACTTGTAAATCATTGTAAAATAAGACAGAACCAGCAGATTGCACAAACTGTAATAAAGTCATTCAGAACTTGATTGATTGAATGGAAGAATTTATGAGAAAGAATGCTGGAAACTCCATTTCTACTTTAACACACAGGGGAAGGAATGATCTTTTTCCCCCTCTACCATTCCCATGCATTATGCTTTTCCTGTCTCTAAAGAGTGCTTGACATTGATGAAGCTTCAGCTGATTAAGGTCTTTGCAAATCAATAAATAGAAGTGCTTAAAGTATTGCCTTGCATATGGCAACCTGCATTCTGGGTCTTGACTGCTGGGCTGCTTCTGCTGTCTTGCTCTTGATTATTACAGGCCGTTAGGTAGATTGGTTTTGATCTGACTTTTATGTTCCTTTACCATAATACAAGTCGACTTTATTTGACCAATTAAAATTGCAGCCTTCCCTTGTTATCTCGATAGCAGAGATACAGCAAACTTGACTTTTCATTTATACTGGGTTTATAATTCTAATTTTATGTCTCAAATTTGAGTTTATAAAGTGCAATTTACTACTGACCTTGCCTATTACTTGTGTAGTAAATATTTTAAGACCAAGGATTAAAAGACCAAAGATTGAAAGATTAGTCAGAGATATGTCAAATTACTTAAAGCTCTATTTACAACATTGATTACAAATGTAGTTAAATTAGTCAAATGTCAATATATATTCCAATAATAAGGAAACTAAAAAATAATAGAGACTCAAGGCACATCTTTTGATAGGAACATAACAATGTGCCACTAACACCATCATTTATCCCACCTACAAAGTTGTCTGATACAACAATAGCAACCTGTGCATCAAGAAGCCATCTGTAAGCTGTTTATCTTCATTTGCGTTCTACACAGTGAAACAGTATTGTCTGGAAGTAGGACAAAGAATGACTCTAGAATTTGGTTGAATATCAAGGATAAGATTAAGAGTAATAAAAGTGTTGTTTAGATAACAAGAACTTCTTCCAAGGTTGTGAAATACCTGTATTGCTCAGCAGCTGGAAAATATCTTTGGATGCTTCCACACTATTTATATCCTCTGTTTGTAGGAAGAGAATTTCATTATTTTTCTTTCTCACTGAAAGCTTTCTAGAGAGTTTAAGGTAATTTTAATATCACTGCCTCTTTGAGTGAGATCAATATGTGACAGAATTTATCTGCAGGTCATAAATGTTATTCCTTTCTGTGCTCAGATGTTCATGCACATTTATAGGCAATGGTTAAATGAAAAATTTAAAGTGAACAAAATAAATGTGTCCATGAAACATAAAAACATGAATCTAAACATAAGAATCTGAATGAAAAAATGACAGCTTTTTATATGCCTAGATATAGTTCTTAATGAGTGTCATACATAGGGAATAAGTAGGTTCAGTGATGGCAGGGCTACCTCAACACACACTACAACCACTTATTTTGTTAAGTTCACAAAGCAAAGTTTTTTCTGCCTGTATTGAAAACCTGAAGTGAAGTCCCAGTATCTCTTGATAATTCAAAATGTGTAAATGCCAAATAAGGAAATTGTGCTACCCACTAATTTTAGTTTTGTATGTTTTTAACATAGATTTACAAATCCAACTTTAAAATCTTTCCTATTGACTTGTTATGTTGAAAGTAAATGTGGATCTTATTCTGGAACCTGGCAAACCAGTTGTCATTCAAGGGTCAGCTGCTTCTTAAAGTACAGAATCATAGAATTGTTTTGTTTGGAAGAGACCTTTAAGATTATCAAGTCAAATCTTTAATCTAGCACTGCCAGATCACCACTAAATCATGTCCCTAACCATGACATCTACATGTCTTCTAAATATTTCTAGGCATTGTGACTTCACCACTTCCCTGGACAGCATGTTCCAGTGCTTTACAACCCTTTTGGTGACAAAATATTTCTTAGTATTCAAACTAAACCTCCTCTGGCACAACCTGAGTCTATTTACTCCCATCCTATGGCTTTTTACTTGGGAGAAAAGCCCAACTGCCTCTTCTCTACAACTTCCTTTCATATAGTTGTAGAGAGCAAGAAGGTCTTCTCTGAGTCTCCTTTTCTCTAGGCTAAACAACACCAGTTTCCTCATCTGCTCCTCATAAGACTTCTCTATACCCTTCACCAGCCTAGTTACCCTTTTTTGGACACTGTCCAGAACATCAATGTCCTTCTTGTAGTGGGGACCCAAAACTGAACACAGTGGACACAAGGTGCAGCTTCATCAATGCTGAGTACAGAGTTCTGCTGGCCAAACTATTTCCAATGAAAGCTGGGATGTTGTTGATCTTCTTGGCCACCTGGAAACACTGCTGTCTCATATTAAACTGTCTGGGAATAAATAAAACCAGGCCCTTTTCCACCAGGCAGCTTTCCAGCCACTCTTTCCCAAGCCTGTAGCATAGGATGGAGCTGTTGTGACCCAAGTGTAGAACCTGGCCCTTGGACTTGTTGAACTTCATACCATTAGCCTCAGCCCATTGATACAGCCTGTCCAGATCCCTCTGTAAAGCTTTCCTACCCTCAAGCAACCTGGTGTTGTCTGCAAACTTACCAACGGTGCACTCACTCTTCTTGTTCAAGTCATTCATAAAGATATTAAACAGAACAGGACCCAGTACTGAGATGTGGGGAACACCACTTGTGACTAGATGCAAATTTGATTTAACTTCATTCACCACTATGTGGGCCTGGACCACCCATCCAGTTTTTTACCTAGTGAAGCATACGCTCATCCAAACTATGAGCAGCCAGTTTCTCCAGGAGAATGCTGTGTGAAATGGTGTCAAAAACTTTACAGAAGTCCAGGTAGACAACATCCACAGCCTTTGCCTCATCTATTAAGTGGGCAACTTGTCACAGAAGATCAGGTTAGTCAAGCAGGACCTGCCTTTCATAAACCCATGTGACTAGACCTGATCACCTGATTGTCCTCTATGTGACACTTGATGACAAGATTATCTGCTCCATAACATTTCCTGGCACAGAAGTCAGACTGACATGACAGACCTGTAGTACCCTGGATATCCTTTCCAGCCCTTCTTGTAGATGGACATCACCTTTGATAATCTCCAATCAACTAGAACTTTCCTGTTTAGCCAGGATTTGTGATATATGATGGAAAGTAAGCTAGTCTGCCAGCTCCCTTAGTAGCCTTGAGTGGATCTTGTCCAGACCCATAGACATGAGTGTGTCTAATTGGCTTAGTAGGTCTTTTACCACTTTATTTTGGATTACAGGGGTTTCATTCTACTCCTCATCCCTGTCTTTCAGCTCAGAGGGCTGGGTACATGGAGAACAACTGGTCTTACTGTTAAAGACTGAGGAAAAAAAAAAGAACATTAAAGCACCTCAGCCTTTTCCTCATCTTTGCTCACTGTATTTCCCCAAATAGAGGATGGAGATTCTCCTTTCTCCTCCTTTTACTGTTAATGTGCTTCTAGAAATATTTTTATTGTCTTTAACAGCAGTAGCCAGGTTGAGTTCTAGTTGGGTTTTGGCCTTCCTAGTTTTATCCCTGCATAGCCTCATGGAATCTTTGTAGTCTTCCCAAGTTGCTTGCCATTTCTCCCATTGGCCATAGACTTTTCTGCATGAATTCCAGAAAAGGATCTCTGTACAGCCAGGCTGATCTTCTTACCTGCTGGTTCAACTTATAGCACATTGGCATGGCCTACTCCCGTGCCTTAAAGATTTCCATCTTGAGGAATGTCAAGCCTTTCTGGACTTCTTTGCCATCAGAACTGCCTCCCAGGGACTCTTTCAAGCAGTCTCCTAAATAGGTCAAAGTCTGCCCTTCAGAAGTCCAAAGTGGCAGTTCTACTGACCCTCCTCCTTAATTCCCCAAGAATTGAAAACTACCATTTCATTATTACTATGCCCAAGATGGCCTCCAGCCTTCACATCATCCACATGTCCTTCTTGGTTTGTGAGCAACAGGTCCAGCAATATAGAATATTTCATCTTCTTTGTAATCCTGGTTGGGTGGTCTATAACAGACTCCCACCATGATATCTGCCTTGTTGGCTTTCCCCTGATTCTTACCCATAAAAACTCAGCCCTATCATCATGATCATTATGCTCAAGATTCAAATCACTCCCTAACATACAGGGCTACTCACTGCCTCTCTTTCCTGGCCTATCCCTTCTAAAGAGTTTATAGCCATCCAATGCAGCATTACAGTTGTGTGAATCATCCCAACATGTCTCCATGATGGCAACTGTATAATAGTTTTCCTACTTCACAATGGCTTCCAGCTTCTCTTGTTTGTTGCCTCTGCTGCATACATTGGTGTAGATGACCTTTAGTTGGGCTGTTGATCCTGACACCTTTTTAGGGGGAGAAGGCATAATTCCTACCTGATCATTCCTGGCACTACTGTGATTTCTAGCCCATCAATACACCTTGTGTCTTTGCTATCATGTGGCACTCTGTCCCATACCTCCACTGGAATGGCAGACCTAAGGTCCTCACTAGTACAGCATCCCACAAACTTGTTGTGCCATCCCATGCTTATTTCCATCAAACCTGTTTTGTTTTTTTTTTCCTTTTCCCCTTCAGCTCTAGTTTATGATGAGCCCTGCCAACTCCTGTGCAAAAATCCTTTTCCCCCTTCAACAATCATAATTGTTATCATTACAATTACTACCACACTTTTTTGAGATGATGTCAGTGTTATGTTAGGTAGGAGGACCCTGTGCTCCTTACTCTAAACCTATGGTCTCAATTAAAAATACACAGAGAAACTGTGGAAAGCAGGGAATAGTATTCTGATCATTTTCAGAAGTGTGAAGTATGATCATGTGAATTATCTGTTGTCATCCCTGGAGTCAGATATTCTGGAGACAATATTCAATTCTTCACTGACTGTGGTTACCCTTCCTAGGGTAGAAAGCTTCTTTTTAATTCTTAAATAGAGTATTTTTATTTTAATTTCTACTGAATAGCTGATTCTGGATTGTTAGTATTCTTTTACTTGCTGAGAGGAACGAGGTTTTTGTGCATTTTCCTCAACTCTTAAGTCTAATTCTGGGCCAGCTACAAAACATCTTCTGAAGTCTCTGTCCTGTCTGAATATATTTTTCTGGTGCTCAATAAGTAACAGTCTTCAGAACAGCTTTATGGAATTACAGACTGTGAGACACGTATTTTGCATGTCAAGAGTAAATTTGAAACAGACTTCAAGGAAGTCAAGAGCCATCATGCAACAGAATTTCATAAGGCTCAACTGACTTCCACTGAAATAACTGGGAGGCTTTTTTTGACTTCAGTGGGAGTTGGAACAGATGCAGAAGAGACACTTTATAAGGAGAGAAAAATAGTTCATTTAGGATTTTTGTACATAATTAAATATTCCACTATTCACATATACGAATGCCAACTTGTTGTACCATGTCTTTCATGATTAACAATGGTTGGATAGTATCCAAATGAAAATTCTGGATACTTCTGGCTATCTGGATTAAATGCAATGAAACATAATGTGCCAGATGCTTGCAATACCATATGTGTATGCCAGGGATGATCCTTCTATATCATATGCATTTATTTTGCATGGTTTGAGTTTAGAAGGGAGGGGATTTGTTAAAGAGTCCATACTGCTATTAGGAAATATTTTTATCATACAATGGTGTCAGTGTAATATGTTCAGAAAAAAACCTGACACTGATTTTAAGGACCTGTGAATATTGCTTCACGCATTGCCTAAACTTGCACAAGAATAAATTCTTCCATAGCCAGAATACTTGAAGACATACTCTGAGCAGAAGCATACTGCCCTTTGTCCCACAAATACTTGGAAACAGATGTGCAACCACATGTAATGTTGTATTTGTCCTATGTAGTTCCACTAAAGCTACCATATATTTTCTCTTCTGCTTTAGTCAAAATTTTCCCCCTTTTCCATATGTATGTCTCTCTAATGTGCTAGTGTTATCACTGTGCCAGTGATAAATCTGTTGTAAATAACATGCAGCCATATTTCATGTATTTTATTTTAAGGGTCCATCAAAGATACTATTTCTAGACTGTGGCTGGTTTAACCATACTGTCACTGTCACTGCATCGTCTATCATGTTAAATACAAACTCTCACTCTTCAATAATCTTCCTTCCCTTTCTTAGTACATGGAACTAGATTTTTTTTTCTCCCAATAACTACAAGAAGCAAGCAAGCAAGCATTGCTATATTTTCTTTCTTTTCCCTGCTGCCCTTCATAGTTAGAATGCAGTCTCCTCAGTTATCTGCAAAGCTGTATTACCTTGCTTCAAATCCTTATTAGAACTTTCTTACTCAGATTAATTATTTTTATTTTATTTATTTATTTATATTATTTATGAGGTAACAAAGAAATAGGCTTCTGTAAAATTGTGACTGCCTAAGTGCAAAGGGAGGGTCTTGTTATGGAAATACAAAACATATACTCTTTTTTTTTTTTTCAGGCAACCTTAAAGTCCAGTGGGTTAATTTGCATACTGAAAATTGACATCTATACATTTTGCTTCCTTCCTGGACACAGCAGACCAACCATAATGACAAATGACAGTTGACAAACATTAATGTCAAAAAGAGGGAGAACACATAAGAGAAAGCAAGGTACAGATTCGGTTCTGATGGATCTGCTGAGTTCTCTTCAGAAGCTGCATTTCCTTCCCAACTGATCATATCGCTCATATTTCTTATCTCAGTGATCGTATTTGCCATTGTACTAGCAAGGGAAATTATTTTTAATAGCCGATGAAATAAGAACTATATTTACTTGTCTTTTCATACCGACAGGATTTAGCCATTAAGACAATGCTTAAAAATCTCCAGAAAAGAACTCCTAAGAATTTTGTTCTCAAGATTAATTCAGAATGATATCGGGATTTAATACCCTAACTGCAAACTAACAAGGTGTTATTGCAGCTACCTCAATATTTGCAAGGCTGTGACTCATGAACAAAGGACTTTCATAATTGTGTTACATTTATACAAGCCAGAGTATGAATTTTGCATGAAGATCAACAAGATGGGACCGATTTAAGTGTGGTCTTATTTATATGAGGGATTTCAATATAGGCATGGAAAGCAAAATATCTGCATTTGTACATTTGCTAACTTGAGCAAAAATTGCTGACAATCATACTGATGAAACTTTAAAGAGAGTAAATTCATACAGGTTATTAAGTAGGATTTTGGAAGGGAGTTTGCAGCAGAAGAATCTGAAAGCCAATAACATCCCAAATCCTTAAGTCAGCATGGATTGATGCTACATGCCAATCTTTCACTTACAGCAAATGGTGTGGAATTCATCCTAAAGATGGAACCCAGCCATGTTATCCTCTCCAGCAGAATACACAATGCCACTGAGCTTCAGAAGTTAAAAGGATACTACATGAACGCAGTTCAAATAAAAATAAAACACAGCACATTTTACAGTGTCTCATACTAATACAATACATGTGCACAATCTGGCATACTGTTGTAACTCATAGGAGGGAGGTGGCACTTTTTTTCATACTAAAAATTTGTTACTTAAAAAGTGAGGGTGGACACAAAACTGTGGTAACTGGGAAAGAAAGTTTTACTTAAAGGCTGTGTAGACAATGAAGCACCTTAACTAAGAACATTTAGAAAAAAGATTAGGCAAAGATTCAGTCAAGTTATCATGTTTACCTCAGGCTTCCTTGCATCTTCCCAGACTATTTCTTCAGTGTTTACTCAGTTTATTCAGTAAGTTAACCTTTAAGAGGAGAAAGATATCAACAATTACCCATGTCTTAAATAAGAGCAGAGGGATTATTTAAGATCAGAAATCACTCATGTCAATATAAATGTTGGTATTAGAATCATAGAATCATAGAATCATCTAGGTTGGAAAAGACCCATGGGATCATCGTGTCCAACCATTCACCCTACTCTACAAGTTCACCCCT
>JANHFX010003862.1:53256-101884 GCA_027560015.1 Chloroceryle amazona
GCCTTCTTTGCCACCTGGGCACACTGCTGGCTCATATTCATTTTCTTGTCACTTAGAACCCCCAGGTCCCTCTCCACAAGACAGCACTCCAGCCACACTCCCCCAAGCCTGTAGCGTTGCATGGGGCTGTTGCGCCCCAAGTGCAGGACCCGGCACTTGACCTTGTTGAAACTCATCCTATTAACACTGGCCCAGCGATCCAATCTATCTAAATCTCTCTGGAGACCCTCCCTATCCTCATGCAGATCAACACACCCACCTAACTTGGTGTCATCTGCGAATTTTCTGATGATAGACTCTATGCCCTCATCAAGATCATCAACAAAGATGTTAAAGAGAAATGGTCCCAACACTGACCCCTGAGGAATGCCACTTGTGACCTGCTGCCAGCTGGATTTAATTAAGAATATAATTTATATGATGGACTATTTTTAAAGCTTTTTTTTTTTTCTCTTTGTAACTCCTTCATTTTTTATCTCAGAAATAGCTGGCAAACTAATGATATATGATATTATGCAAGAGTTTGTCTTGTGGTTCATCTTCTGCATTATGACAAAAAGGTTGACACTGTGAGATCTGTTGTTACTGAATATCTTCAGAAACCTGTCTTGTGATCATGATTGCTAGTAAAAACACAAGTATTCTTTGTGATTTATAAGAAATAACTATGTAGGTTAGGAGAGAAATTGTGGAATTATTTAAAAATCTCTTCTTCTGCAACAGAGAAATGAAAAGAATAATCCTGCCCTCCACCCCACATTGTTCAATGTATAGATTTTTTTGGTGTTGCTCTCCAGTTTGAAAAATTTGTCTTTGGATATAATTTTATGCTTTTGGTTTTGACAGAATTAAAAAAACAAACAAACAAACAAACCAAAACAGACTACCACACATTCCATGTAATTTTTGTAGTCTCTGAACTATACTGTTTGTCACCAACTTAAACATTGTTCCTTGGTCTGTGGTTCTCTGATAGCTATTCCAAAATGGCACTTTTTTATTCAAGATTCGAACTTCAACATTCATTTTCCTAAGTTCATTGTTGTATATTTTTTTTCATGGCTTCTGGAGAGTAACAATGATGATTCCCTGTTTGGGTTTGTTTGTTTGTTTGGTTTTTTTTTTTGGAGGGCCTTCCCTATTTGTGTAGACTTCAGCTGCATTTGTAAATAGCTAAAACATTAAGCTAAAATCTTGAAAATTTGTTAAATCTGAGTGGTATGTGACAGACCATATTTTCATGTCATCTTTTTTTCTCTTCTTTTCCTTCAGTGCTGGTTCCAAATGATGACTGACAGGGTCTAGATCAATCTAGAAATGGTAGAGGAATAAACAAATCTAGTAGTGCTGCAGTTAAATCAGTTGTCATGTAATCTTGTACATAATCCAGATACCAAAATGAGAAAAATGTCTCTAATCAGTGTCCTAAAAATTGCAGCAACATGTGAGCAAGAGCAACTTTCTGGGTCAGAGAGTCCAGTCCCTTGTTAATATAAGCATTATATCATATAATCTCTTTCATAAAGTTAATATGTCCCTTATAGTGCAAATGTTTCTGCTAGGAATCATATAGTAAAGTATATGTGAGCTTTGTACAATTTCTTTGTTTAAAATGAGTATTTCTCTGTCAGCACACTAACATATAGGCACGGAGAAGACTTCTTTAGTAGAATAGTGATATGCTGGTAAGCTATAATCAGAAGAGGTCATCAATGTGTGAAACCAAGTTCAGTGCTTATTTAATATTCATATTTTCTCTAAAAATCCTTCCTATTTCAAAGAAGAATTGTTTGCAGGGGGCAATTGCCTTCACCTGAATTTCTGAAAACAAAAGGGGATCATAGTGCTTTAAAAAAGAGCCGCCCTCAAATAAATAGGGCATGACTGAGCTAAAATGTCTATATGGACATTTTTAACAGCCTTCTGTCAATTTGTGGTATATTGTAAAATCATCTAATACATCACCAGCTTATTTAGGAGTCTTTCTCTTACTCAAGGTTTGATCAGGAGTGTCTTCTCTAATTCTGTAGGGAAAAACAACATGTGCTGTTCAGTAACAATCATTTTGACTATCAAAAGAAGGGCGGGAAAGGAGAAGGGAAGAGGATAACAGCTTTAAGAGCATGAGCCAACATATTCTGAAGGCTAAGAGAGGAAATAATGATTTCTGAAAATTGATTTTATTAAGCTTTACTAACTGGAAGAATGCTGATATAGTTTTATCCAGGACTCTGTATGCTAATATTAGAATCTGAAATGGTGTTTAATGGATAGCTGAGTTTTAGAGTACACATTAATAGTTTATGATATACAGAAATAGCCTGGAAGAAGAAAGTCCTGTTAATGGACTAGCTTGGTTTGAAAAGAATTACAAACAACACAGTTCCCACTAAACTGATTTATCTCCTTTCATCTGAATTTTACAACATATTCTAGCCCTGTTGAGGATTGTGTTTCTGGCTGGTAAGTGGGTTTTACTACAGCTCTTCAAGTACTAGGATATTTCTCCTTCCTGTTTGTCTCCATTACAGCAATTGTATCAGAGATGGATTTGCCATTATTTGTAAATCACAAAGGAGCTTTAGCTTAGAGCAGAAGTCTGGTTTGCTGAAATTTTAGACAGGGTTAAAGCAAATGTGCTAGTGTAATAAAACATTTCTCATGAACTTATGAACCTGTAGATATTACAAATTTGTCTCATGTTTTACTATATAAATGGTATTTATACTTTCTTTACTCTCTATCAAAATGATGTATAGCTTCTGCATAAAATATATATCCAGATGCATCCAAATATCAGATATGTCTAAGAAGGCAAGGAACATGTTAAAAAAAGAGAAAAATTATCTACATGCTTTAAATAGCACTTCCGAATGTCATTTATCCACCTTTTTAATGAGACAAGCCAGTGATTAGTCCAAGGCCTCTGTCATCAATTAAAATAATACACATTCACTAGCTTCTGAGCAGCAAGTTTTTCCAGTCATTCCAAGAAGGTTGCAATGAAGTCTTTGCAACACACTGTCATGGATTTTTCAGTGTGCTACATTTTTGACAGAAAAACAATTTCAGAAATCTCAAATTCAAGTAAATGATGATTTCACTTTAATGCATCTTCCAAGATTTACTGTTAGATTTCCAAATGATATGTGAACTATTGTAGAGGACAGAGGAAAGACATTTGTAAGGGATAATTTAAAAACAGTAATTAAGTATTGCAAAGGTAGACAGGATCTAAACAGGAAGTTAAGCATTTTGCTAAGGTGATAGCATCTGATTGGGCCATTAATAAAGGCATAGTTCTTTAAATAATTTAATTTAAACTTTAGTATCCTGAATAAAGAATGTAAGGTTTTTGGTAGAACAAAGACATTTTTCTGTTAAAGGGGGATCTTTATTACCACAGGGTCAATATTATGATAATGGCTTATTACATTGTAACAGACAGATTGAAATAACAAACAAACAAACAAAACCAAACCAAACCAAACCCCAAAACTCTTAGAAATTCCTTAAAGAGGTCTTAAGAAAATAGTAGTCTTCAACTTTCTGTTGGTGTGAACCTTGAAAAGTAGTAGTATTGGTATATGGATAGCTTGGTTTTATAGGAAGGACATGAGGACAGTGACCTTATGTTTCTATTTTGAAATGCCCTAAAGACATTTCAAGATGCCTTAAACACATTGTATAACAAAATACTTGCTGGAGAATGACTTCTATTGTCATTTTTGTAGAATGCTGAGCCTAACTCATTCTTGAGTGATGCAACCGTATGAAACTCATTCTGTCTTTTGCTTCATTTTTTTTGCCCTTCTAAATCCAGTATCTTTTAGGTCCACATTTCTGACCTTTCTCTTTCCTGTCTTCACCTTCAGAAGACAAATGTCATTGGGCAAAACAACATCTCTTGTGACATTTTGTTATATCAGTGTTTGCAGTCTAAACATAATAAACTTAATGTATCTTTGTGATGTTAAAGCTCCTCAGGATCCCTCTGCCTAGCATGTCTTGGACTTTTTGAGGCTGTGCACAAAAAGCATTGAGTTCTTCCAGATGTTAAACATCTTGTTACACGCTACTATTCCTGTTGGACTGACATCAGTCTGGAAATCTGGAAAAATGATTCAATTCTACATTTTTTCTTGGAGAAAGAAGATATGTCCTGGTACAAACAAACATAGGGTACTATCTTCTGGTGTGAGGGAGAACATGGAGTGGGCTAGAGTTTCCTATACCATCTCTGCTTCTTACATCACTTTTTGATAAACATGATCCCATGCCAATTAGAGACTGCATCCTTAAAGTGAGGAAAGAATGATGAGGAGGAAAAAATCAAAATATCCTGATTTTTATGTATGTTACTCTTTTGTTTGTGTATACTAAGATAATGTATGCCCGTACTAGTACATAGATATTGTATGTTCTTTTATTATCCATAAATTTGAAAAAAATACTTCCAAAGAAAATTTTCTTGCTTACTGAACGGGACATGAAGCAGGACCATATCTGTCAAAAGTCTCAGTTGAAAAAAGGAAGTTACATGATTTTCTTCAGAATAACAATGACCCTTCTTCTTTGACTGTGGAGAGAGTTTACCCTGTTTGTGAGGTAGCCAAGATGTGTCAACCTTGAAAGGCATGTAAATTTGATATTGGTTGTTGTTGCTCAGTTTTAACTTGTTTAGTCAAATACTAACCAAAATCTACTGTGTTGCTATGCACTTAAAGAAAATCATATGGGAATTGCTAGGTCCTACTTTTTATAGCAAAATTTAATGGCCAGATTAATTACATATTACATTCTTCCTCTAAAATGTGCTAAACCTGTTAACAGGTTTGCATTATGTAGAAGAGTGATAACATGAGTCATCTGCTTTCTAGAGTCAGTATTTGTTGGATCATCTCTTGTTTCATATAGTTAATATTTCAGAAAAAAAAAAGAAAAGAAAAAATAAAAATAAGAAAAGAAAACAAAAAAGAAAAATAGGTCCTTCTAACAGTGTGCAGTAAGTGCTCTAAAGGTAAGAACGATCCTCTTGCGAGCAGGTGAAGGGACAGGATGCCAGGCATCATCTTACAGTATATGTTGCTACTCCTGCAGATAAAATAATGTTCTGTTTAACAGATCAGACATCCTGCAGCACAAATCCTGCAGCAGTGGCTGCAGAACTACTTTACTGGTATGTCTTAGCTCCTAAGAGCAATAAGAATCCCTAAATAATTATTTCTTTCATATTTAAGAACATGTAGCTGACTTTCACATGGGGAATACTTGGAGAGGGAGAAAGTATCTAGCCCTTCTCATCTGGCAGCAACTATTTAGCTCTGAGGCAACACAGTAGAGAGCAAAGAGATATGATAGTTATGGGATTCAGTTGCAGGTGATAGTCAGTTTATTGTGGTTACTGAGATATCTAAGTTAATTTAGAGTCAGTGGATCTAGAAGATTTATCAGTGGAGTCTCAAGTGCTATACGGCTGATCAGTATACATGTTTATTTGTGCTTGGATTGAATTCTCTGCAGACTTCTTTTCAGGTACCAACCAGCGACATAAGTTGGTTGTCTAACACAGGCAAAGTGATGTTTGAGATGTCATAAAATATCAGAAATTTCCTTGTGAGACTGACAGATGAGAGACCTTATGCATGAGCATTTCTGAGCTCCATCAAACTTGGTTTGACATGGAAAGTCAGTGTCATGGTTTGCATTACAGACTGACACTTTTATGAATGCATCTTTTCAACAAGGCAGGCTGAGGGAGAATACTGGTTGAGAGGTGGGCAGTAGAGTCAGGAGAAGGGCCAGGGATGATGGCTGCAAAGAGCTTTGTGTGCCATAACCAGCTGCAGAACAGTGCCTGTGGATGCTTGATGCTTCAGGGAAGGGGCTGCGATCACTGTACCTCCTTAGGAGCAGGGTCCTGTTCATTCCAAAGGTTCTAGCACTAATAGCTTTCTAAGACTTAAACCAGGTTTTAATTCTAAACAAGTCTGCACTACAAGTACATGAAATAATATTGGGTTTTTTTTGATGGTGAAATCCTGGTAGCTGGAAAGAATGATTCTGTTTCTAAACAGACAAAATGTATCTAGTGTCTTTAGTGCCCGTAGTGCCTGCAGTGTCTGGTTGTAGCTGTGATGATCTAAGGATGTTGACAAGGCAGAGTTTGGAGGTGATATGTTTTATTAGACTAGCCTTGCCTTGATTAAATAGATAAATTGCTTAAATAGATAAATAACCTTTCCAAGGTTAGAGGTTGCTACAGAAACATAAGAATTAACATTTATAAAGCCCTAAACTTTTAGGATCATGAGAAAAACAAGAGCTTAGAGATGACCTGCCCACCTAAGACCTCTGTTCTAAGCAGTACCAAGAGCCATTCCTGTTACTCACAAGTCAACTGAATGTAGTTTGGACCTCAGCCTTTTCTCTTTCAGAAGGATGGTTGGCTGAAACCAAAGTCTTCCATGATGAGTGTGATATGTTCTTCAGTACACGAGAAGTTATCTTTTAAATTTTTTTTCCATTTTTTTCTCTTTTTTTTTTTTTTTTCTGTTAGTGCTTGTACTGAATGACTGCAAGGATTGTCTCTTGTTCTTTGAAAGGCAAGTCATTCATTAGGATGCTTTACCTCTACTAAAAGACATGTTTTCAACATTGGCATGGCCACTGGCCAGAAAAGCAATTTCGTTTTTTTTATCCTTCAAAAAAAGAGGTTGGAAACCATCAGCCTGTATCAGGAAGAAGGATTTCAATTTTAAAGGTGAAATAACATTCACTCCTTTTACATGATAAATGGAAGAAATAGGATACACTAATGAAAAAGAGAGGACATAGCAATTAAAAATACCAGGAGAGGGTGGTACACAAGTCTATCCTCATGTTATCTTAAAGTAAATTAGCATGAAAGGTTAAAGAAGCCAGACCTCTTTTACTTCATAAATTACTCAGCTTTCAGTACAGGTTTTACAAGAGCACATATTACTTACCTGAACAACTGATAGTGTGGTATTTATCATATGCTGCCTCCATTTGTAAGGTCATAAATTCCCTTGCTGTGGTTGCCTGTAACTTGTTTTAGTGCTAAGTGTAGCAGTAAAATGCTGGAAAAAAATCTATAGATTCAGCTTATAATACGCGACTCTGTATCCTATCTTGAAGGAAGTGAGAGATAAGCCTGAGGTTGCCTAAAATGAACAGATATAGGAATAATTGCTACTTAGTGTCTTAACTGTCATTTATACATTGATCCCAAGAATTTTAATGGATGAGGAAAGAAAACTTTTGCTTTAAGCCAAATCACTTCACCTTGGTATCACCCCTGAAACTGCTGTCCCTTGAAGCTTAGATGCATAAGTCCATACAATAAGTCAATATATAGTTTCAAACTCTACAATGTACATATGTTAAGATATATAGTATTTATATTATATATATTACATTTATGTAAGTTATAAAAAAATAAGCTACTCTACTGTTTTTACATGTGTCTTGCTGAAGGCAAAGTGCTGTTTTGACATTGTTTTCATTCCAAACAAGAATCAGGCTTTTCAATTGCAAACCTTTTAGGGTGGAACTTACATGTGAAACTAACCACAGTCTCTAATTCACTGACTATATCCCAATGGCCTTTAAAATCAACACAGTACACTTCTTTATGACATATTGAAGATACATGCCTGCATAAGAAAATCTTTACCTGTGTGAGCAACCAATATCCATCTCACCTGAGTGCAAAGTGATGCAAGAAAAGGGTTTCTTGCTACATCTTCTAGAGCAAATACCCATCTTCCAGTGTTTGTTAGACTCCTCTCTGTTACCCTGAGCAGATGAGACTTCTCTGTGTGACCTGCTCTGTGCGACTTCTTCATTCACACACCAGAAATAGGTGTAAATATGCTTTTGTGTTTTTTTCAAAGACTCCAGGTGATTGTACAATTTGCATCTTTCTTGTTTGTCCATGTTATTTAGTAGGATAAATGAATTTAAAACAGACAGGAGAAAAATCAGTTTGAGAGGAAACAAGTCAAATAAATCCTGGTGGTTAAATAACTTTATCAGAAGAGAGCGATGGTCTATTTCTATTAAGCCATGGACACATTACAAATTAAAGCTAACTTGAAAATCAGTGGTAGAGAAACCCAGAATTGCTGTCATCTTATTCTCAAGGAGGCAGAGGAATGTCTATGTGAAAAGGGTGATTTTCTCATACTTCCCAGTTTTGAAGGAACATTCTTCCCTCTTCACTCTTTCTAAAGGCTGCAGACTATAATGTTATGAATTCATATTGTAATGCAGTTTGCTCTAGGTTACTATTTAGACTTTTTCCTTTTTATGACTTAACTTGCTTCAGTGATCTTGACCTGAGATGAGAACACCCAGAAAGCTCATCTGAAGTAAGTAGAGTTAAATGATGAATAGCTCAGTAGAATCATATCTTATAGAATAACTAATTTTTAGCCTCTTAGATACATACAAGGCCAAAGGGATATAGCAGGCAGCAGTGGAAGATGCAGCACTATCATAAGACATTTTTTTCCTACTCCTTGATGCAGGTTAATTTCAACTCTTCTGTCTCATGTTATATGGAGTTATTTGGAAAGAAGATGTCACAGTCTATCTGTTCACATATAGACCTCTGATATTGGTTTGCCACTGTCATGTGGTGTGAATTAGCTGGAAGTAGTGAGGAGACCTGCTCCAACCATGTGCATCAAAGCTGTATCTGCAGCTGATGTTAAGTTTATTTCAAGGACTAGCTGTCTTATAAAGAAATATTATAAAATAGTTCAATTTATGTCAACTATGTCAAATTAAATATTCTGCAAAGTATCTAAACATTTTACTTTTTTTTTTTAAAGCAAGTGAAAGACAATTATCTGACATCAGGAGATTATGAAAATCATGAGACTCAGCCAAAACATGAATTTTTAAAGTTATTCTGTTTCAGTTATAGTTTTGTAGTATTAATAGATTTACTAAAGTGTTAATTTTTTCCTGCAATGTTTTCCTGGCAATGAAATGCTTCCTTAAGAGCTATTCCTCAGATTGTTTACAAAAGGTATTCTTCTTTCAAATACTTTCTTTACTCAAGGTCTTTTAAACTCTTTAATTTCCTCATAAAAAAAAAAAATCAATTTTTCACCAAAACTCAAGAATTGGTGCATGAATTTGAACTATTGCACCACTAAACATCTTCAAGCTAACTCCCATTAAAAAAAAATAGGCCTATATGTTTCTTGTTTCACATTTGTTCAGTGCAAGTGTCTAAAAGGAGTAATTGCCTATCTTCTGTGTCCTATACTTCAGAGAGGAAGGTTTAGTCATGATTATTTCCAGTAGACCTTAGCCTTTTTTTTTCCCCTTGTTGTGGGTTTGTTTTTGTTTTGTTTGTTTCACAGCTTATGGGATACTGGTTCCTATTACTTTATGGTGACTTGTTTTTTACACTGGTTTCCATCTGCAGGATCATTATGCTATCTTGAAAACAATCAGGAACATGCTGCTTACTGAAGATCTACTGCATACTTTAGACTGTGTGGACTTTGTGTCCAACAAAATTATGTTTTCTTTACTGACATCTGTATAAGTTACTCTTATGAGGCACCATGAGATGTCTGGAAATAATTTTGCTGTGGATACCTCAATAATTTTCCCAGATACAGAATCAGGTTGTAGCATTATTGGAAATCAAACTGTACTGTTGTGTGATTTGCATTTCCCTAATAAGTATGATGTCTACTTGAAGACTCCTGGAGCATGGTTAATAATGCTGCTGGCAGATTTTGCTCTTCTCTGCTTTTTGCAGATGTTACATCCAGTGGTGCTCAATTTTACACCTCTCCCAAGTCTCTCATGAAAAATCTGTGGTGTTGTGTGCATGTTGTATATTGTGTATTACTAAAATTTACTCAAATTTAATGGAAGGGTTTTGTACATTATGATGCATACTTACCAAACAAACCATAAAGCTTAATCAAAATTGAGCAGTTTACATTTTAAGTAGGCTGTCATAATAACCATCCTCTTTTGCTCTCATGAATACAGAGCAGAACTAATTCTTTATCTCAGATAGCAAAAGTCGGGCAGAAAAATGATATTATTTCCTCTGGGTTACAGAGAGTTGTGTCAAAATCAAGATTCAAGAGCAGTTTTTTTTGAAAAAAGTTCATGAAACTGTAGCCATTTACATAACCTACATCTTATCTATGGTTCAACTCAGTGACCTAAATTCAGGCATCTAGTGACATTTGAGATGACTTAGGATATCTAAGGCATGCTTATGTGCCTGGGAGCTATGACACAGGACCTGGGGGATACCTCATAAAAAAAAAAATTTCCTCATAAAAAAAAAAATCACTTTTTCACCAGCTGCCTTCACAAGCTGCCTTCTGATGCAGCACCTGAAAGGCAGCATGGTATTCGAAGGCATCTCAAAAGACATTTTATACTTAGGCAGCTGAATCAAGTCTTTACACTTCCTTTCTGTTCTGTGCTTTTAATGTCATTTGGATAGTAGATTACCCAGTTTATTTGCTGGCAGTAGACAGGTAAATATCTTAAAACAACTCTAGTGACACGAGGAATTGTCAAGGTCACAGTAATCCTGCAATTTTGGATTTATTGGGAGTACTGAGAAGAAAATCCAAGGACCTGTTGCTAGGGCTTTGTAACCTCCATCAGTGCACATCTGCCTGAGCACAGATGAGCCCTGGTCTCCTGATTATGCATACTTTACTGGTGTCCCTCATGAAATGCATGTTTCTTTTCATGGTCACACAGGGACAAAGAAAGGAGGAGTTGATGTACCCGTACAAAGCTGGGATTTGATTCCATAAGCATCTCAGGCTAGTATCAGACAATCTTGCCTGGATGTTGTGACACGGATACAGCTACAATTAGTTGGAGAAATCAGCCTTTACATAGCTTGTGTCAATGTTTTAACTAAGGCAACACAGTTTACACTGACTGTATTTTTCACAATGTCTTTGAAACCAGAAGGCAACATTAGAGGCTTTCTTTAAAAGAGAGAAAAAGAGAGAAAGCATAAAATGTTGAAATTTCTAGGAAATTGAAATTATAATTTGTAATCCCACAGTCTGAATCTGCTGTGAAGAAGGCAGATGATTTCACCTTAACAATATATGGCAAATATATAACACAAGACTGTCACACTGGGTCTAATTAAGGATTTATTTTGATGTTAGTTGTGATAAACATCAGACAACTCAGCAAGAACATCACAAACAATCAAGAAAATAAACCCTGAAATATTTTTCCTGTCTAAAGCAATCTAGGATTTTGCAGATAGATACTTTTTATAACATGAAATAAATACTTCAAAAGGAAAAAACACACAGAAGTGACCAGAGGTGGTGTCTTTGTTTTTAATAGCTCTTGATGGATTATCTCACCCATTCATGTTTTTTCTAGTTACTTTTTGATTCATGTGTGAAGGAGATCAACAATAAAAATATGTCTTATTTGAAAAATTACTCCCTTCTTGTTTGTTCTGAAACTGACTTCTGTAGTCCTCATGTCCCTGGGAAGTGTTCTTCAGGGTACTTACAGCATTATTAATGAAAGACATTTCAGGGTAATCATTAACAAATGGTTAGCCTAAACTCATTTTACATAGGGAACTGAAAAGTCTCTGTATAGAAATAGCAGTTAGTATCTACTGAGACTGAGCTTTTGCTAGGAACGGAGAGGTGAAAGGCTCTTTATTCCCTTCTCAATACCAGTCCTCCAGGTCGCAGGGTTTAAGTGTTCAGTAAAATAATTTCCACTAATATGACAAAACTTGTAATGGTTAAAGCCCAGATGCAGAGTTGCACCTGTTATAGGAGTCTAACACTGTGTTATTACTAGCATCCTGAAGATAATTTGAGACAATAAGGAAAGAAATAGGGGCTATCAATCAGACTGTCAGTTCCTGTTTCAACCAGAACACATTCAAATAACATATTGTAAACCCAGATCTTTCCACGTGCCAGTTTAAGAAACCTTTTCTTGCTGATTTGCAGCCTCAGGAGGAAGAACACTTGCTAGATGCTGATAGTGCTCCCTATTTAATTCAGTGTAAAGTCATAAAATAAATTACCCAGATAATTGGCTGTGTTCTCAGTCTATGTGCACCCAGACTGTATTTTTCATGTAGATGCAAAACAGATTTACAGCTTAAAAGTAAGCACAGTGATAAAGAAATGTTACTAGTAATAGGCTTGTGCCAAGTTTTATGACCAGCTACAATAAAAAAGGAGTTCAGTCCCTTTCAATAATGGGATCTGTCAGATCCTGCTCACTGTTTTGTAAAACCTGATGGGAAACTCAAGACTTACCTAGAGAGAATGCTTTCGATTCTTTTATTCAAAATGCAATACATGTAGTATTATTATGATTTAAAAAGCGTAATGTTAAAAAAAATGAAGCTGAGATAAAGCCCAGGTTAAATAGTTCTCAGATTTTATTTTGCACCTTGTGAGTTAGCATTCTCAGATAGAACTTAGATCTTCTTGTTTTGAAATTTGAATCTGTTCAATATGAAATTGCAAGCTATGTTGTCAATGCAGTCAACCTTTTACAATCCAGCACATAGCTCTGTAAAGGAGTACAGTAACATTGAACTTATAATATTAAAGTACTATAAATAGCATGAAGACCTTTAATAAAATTGAATAGGGGATAAAAATTAAACTAGCAGCAACATCTATGCAAAAGATGTACTATGAATAGCATAAATGAATGCATTGGTCTAAGCATACGAAGGGATGAGTTTTGGCTGGCACAGTAATATTTTTTAATAAAAAAAGTACAGATAGCTATAAGAAGCTAGAAAGTTTCTGACTATATTTTGGCAATGATACCAAATTGAATCCTGTAGCGGAAAAAATGGCAAACAGTTACAGTGTCTTATGAACCACGTATGAATGAATCAAGGCCTAATATCTTTACACTAACAGATTCATCTGAAAACTTGTCTTTTTCAGACTATATCCATTGACACAGAAAAAGAAATTGACACTTTCCACGGATGATATTGTGCATGTAGAAAAGAGTATATCAAAATGTACCATATATTTTTTCTGTTTACTATTAAAGGAAAAGAAACTAAAATTGTTAAAGCCTATGAAGTAATACGTTTGTTCATTTTGCTTTTTTAAAAGATCTGTTAATTTTACAATATTTATAAAATGCAGTGAGTGCAGCCAGACAATCAAAGCTATTACCAGGCAGTGATGGCTTGGTAGGCCCTGAGGGAGACCTGCACTCTGGGGGATTAAGGAATGCCTTCCAGTGCCCCTCCAAAACACAGCAGCCATACTTATCTGCAGAGAGATCCTTAGGTGGAAGAGTGCATAGGATCCTCTGGTCTTTGTTCAAACAAGCCCCGTAGGACCTCCAACTCTTTCCACCATGTGAATCTGCATAATTTCAAAGACCAATTTAAATATTACTCCAGCCTTTTGCTGCTTTCCCTCAAGGAGGATGCATTTCCAAGAGGGTAATTTTGTGCCACTAGTGGTCAGACTTCCCATAGGACCGTAGTGTCTGGCATTTAGGGCTCTGAATAATCTTCTTTCTTACTCAAATAGCAAAAATGTTAGCTCTGTAAAAAATGAGAATCTGAAAGAAGGCAATTCAGAAAATTTGGACTGAGGCATACAAACAAACAAACAAACAAATATATATATAAAAATTTGAAAAATTATTTCAAATTCTACAAAGAACATTAGAAATCTGTATGGTGTTTTCAAAGCTCTTCATAAGGCATGACAGGGGTAAGAAGTCTTCAGCATTTCCATCTTCAGCCTTCAGTGTATCACAAGCATTTTTTTTCCTTGCCATATTAAGAACCTTCCTTTCTGTTGTATTGTGTCTCAGGATTAATCACATCACATTGCATTCCTGCTTTCTACATATATTTTACCAATTTGTCTGGAGTATGACAGATCTTATCATGTTTTGCAGGATTTATTTTGATGATGAATTGCTCTGCAAGTCTCTGCTTGCGAAGTATGACAGTCCACATGTATATTCTTAGCTCTCACTCCATTTATTAGTTTAAATGTACATGTTTATATATAATTCTGATTATTTTTTGTGTATTTTGTTTAAGGTGCACTAGTCTAAAACCACTTTTTTTTGGGGGGGGGGGTGCTGTCTGAAAAACATTGCTATGAAATTCCATTGAATTTCTAGAAGATAACACATTTAAGCTTTTTAAACTTACTCTTTTCTAAGCAAGATTTTATTTGTGAAAATAGAAACTGTGCTGTTGTAGAGACAATACAAATTATGGGCATTTGAAAATTTTACTGTTGTTTTCATTTGTCCACTTTCATGATCTTCTATTAGTAATTTATGAGTAGTCATGTGAAAAAAATTGTGTAAGTTAGAATATCTGGAAAATGTTTATTCTTTTATATGTATACCTAAGGAATGGAAATAGTTTTAGTTAACAAAATAATTCACTATTTGTTGATTTTGTGTTTTAGAAATCTGTCATGTTTTCAGGGAACAGAAACCATATTACATAATGTAGGCAGCTTAAAGGAACAAAGTCAATACTTTGTGAATGCACAATCTGAAATGTATAAATTAATCATGTAGAAAACCTGATGTGTAGAGTTCTTGCTCATACATTTATGACTGTACCACTGTCCTATTGCCTCTAATGTAATCTCTTACAGATCTAAGCATTTGCTGGCATACATTGTCAATTCCAAGCAGTCCTTGATATTAGGAAGTGAAGGTAAAAACCAGTTTTCTTATTCAGTACAAATCGAACTAGAACTGTTGCACAGCCATTCGATTTTTGTTGGCTTAATCAACATTTTATTTGAGTGTGGGGTAAGATCTTTTAATCTGGGTTTTTGGGAAACTATGGACTGAAATGGAAAACACTTAAATATCTGAAGAAAATAGTTCATTTTCTTTACACACTGCCCTGGTTTTAGTTTATTATAAAGACCATACTGAAATGCAAATAGGTTCTGTGTCAGATGCCTATAATAATCTTTTAAAGTAACATTCTCACTGTCAGAATTTTTTAATTATAATTTTATTCTAATAATCTAATTTTAATTATAATTTTATTCTAATAATCTAGTTTTCAAAACAGATTGGGAAAGATGTGAAACAAGTGAATCAATATCAAGTGAAAGTTGTTCTGTGCTTGTGAACCAAAGTACTCACTGATAATTCATAAAAGTAACTATTGATTTTGAACAGTTATCTTTGTCATCACCTTAGATAATGTTGGCAGCTCCTCGAAAAACTTCCAATAATGTTTTAAAAGAATAATTACATTATCATGTGTGGTTTTAGTCACCTGGGGAGGAAGCCTTGAGATCTCATGAAGTCACCAGTGCTTTGCTCTTGGGCTATCTGAAAGTTACAGAAACAAAAGAGTATGAAGAATAGAACTGACTGCAGTTACTCCATGTAGGAGAATTTTTTCATATCTTGCAATGCTAATGAAGTATCTTCTATTTCATTAGTATCTAAAGTGGATATTAAATGACAAGAGTGAAATATTTTTAGATACAGTAGATTGTATAACTTGTAGCCACGAGTGTTAAGGAATTGTCAGATGATGAGCCCTTAGAAACAGTTATGTTGATTTTGAACAAGGTTTATAAAAGGGGGACTTTCCAGGATGCTGAAAAAAAGCTAACATTGTTCTAATATTTTAAAAGAGAAAATTTATGACCCTTATAAGTATATCTTGATACTGATTCTGAGGAAGAGGCTCACAAGTGAAGAAGACACTAAAGAATTAAAAGATATTTGCATAATTAATTCCAGTGAACATACTTGAGGAACACAGAGCATTTTTTCAATGAGCATGTAGGCCTGCTTTCTCAGGCTGATTATCCTGACAGAAATTTATGTCGTGTTTGACTTTGCTTCATATGGCATCTGAAAAATTACAATATAGGAAAATCAGGAGAAACAATATCAGCCACAATGAAATCTTGTCAAGAGATTACAAAATCTATCTGTAAGAGGGAACATGAACATTCCTAAAATAATGTCACAGAGATCTAAATTCATTGTCACTTGATGCCTGCAAATTAAGATTAAGATTTAAGATTTATGATCTTAAACCAAATTTTGGCAAATGTTGTAGATGGTAAAAAAAGGTGTTTGAAAGACAAATAACCTCAGTGACAGATTGCTAACAAAGAGCAACCTGGAATGCAGGGTAGCAAAGTGTCTTTGAACAACATAGTTTAAGATGACTAAGAGAGCATGTGCTTATGAACATTCATGGATGGAAAATATGGTTGAGGTCATGTGGAAAATAATGCTTGCAGTGTATTGGTAGATTTTTATTTGGTAGGGATGTTAGCAGAAAATCATGTGTGTGTCTGCAGTATGTGTGTGCACATGCACATGTAACGCAATGGAATCTGAAGATAATAATATACCAACCAGGAATATAAATATTATTAAGAAGATACTAAGAAGATGGAAATATTTAATGTATTTATTAGAAAAAAAAAGAAAAATATTCATTGCCTTATAGAGAACCTTGTAACATTTTCCTTTGCATTCCTCTTTCAGGCTTTATGGGGTAGGAAACAGGAAAGGAGAAGCAAGGTTCACCCTTGGCCTTTGCTCCCAGAAAGCCACAAGAATTAATACAGCTGACCCAAGCCACACGGGTGTGCAAACTTGACCTTGAACTCAAGTACAGCTATGAAAACCATTTATTTGCCCTAATTAGAAGTGGGTAAATATTAAATATTTCACATTAATTCTTAACTATACCACATCCCTGATTCTTCTTTTCTCCTGACAGAACTGAAAAGTTGAAAATCCTCCTAAGTAACAGCTGTTCTCTATAGCCCAGCTGGTTCTCTTATAGTAAGGATATTTGGAGAAATCTGGTAAGTCTGTGGGACTGATAGCCTTGCACAGATGTGTACTGGATCTGCAAAGACGAAAGCCCCAGTTTCCACACAGGGCTGAGTGTTTTTCTCAATCCAGATCTCATTCCCTCAGGAGTAAATCTTTTCCTTTGGAATGGTGTTAAGTGTATGAAAGTCCATGAAGTAAAGCAGGTGGGACTCCAGCAAATTATATCTCCTCCCTGGGATTCTCATGGGAAGAGGCAATTGAACAGACAATAAGAAAGTAAAAGATGCTTTGTCAAATATGTCAAGAAATTATAGTTATTACACAACAGAGAAGCCTATGGGAGCCCAGGGGAAGAGCTGCATTTAGTCATGTCAACACAACGGGCTGGATGGTCTCACAACTTCTACTCTAAAATTTGGCTGGCCTTTCTTTGCACCTTCAGTTTCAGCCTCCTGTCCAATCCCCTTCTCACTCTTCTGTTATCCAGCAGAATCTGGAAAGAAATCATTAAACTATATAGCTGTTCCAATAGCAGCTGCTTGCAAGGGGGCCCTGGGAGTTCATGGCAATTCCTGTACTGTGCAGGCTGCTCAGTGCTCTCATGTGCACCCCTGGCAGATCTCCACTATGACTGCTCCAGCACAAAGTAGTGTGCAGTCTCTGAAAAAAAAAAAAAATGGAAAGGAGAGTGGAAAAAAGGGGAGAACATGACTTGTTGTACAAGTTACCTGTGTGCAGCAGAGCTACTGTCTTTGGTATGATGGAGTTTCTCCCTCATTTGCCCTTCTTTGTCATTCTGACATTTTGTTGCTCCTTGATCTTTCTTTTTCAGTCTTCTTGCCCTTATTCTCCACTGTGCTTGTATGTCCCTTCACCATTTTTTTATCTTCTTCTCATTCTTTTCACCTTATCCTCCTGCTTTTGTTAAATCATTTAAGTTCCTCTTGCTTTTAGAACTTTCTTCTGTTTCTTTCCACTTCTTCACTATTTATTCCTTTTTCCCTTTTCCTGATGTTCTTTCTAAACTGCTCCTCTTCCTTTCTTCTCTGCCTGATTTTCACTTCCTTGCTCTCCTCTGTGCTACCCCTTTCCCCCTCTCTCCCAAATCCCCTCTCCATTATTCCTTACCGTTGTCTGCAGGTGTTGCAGCTGCCAGAATCTCCCGAGGTGGGAGGAGAAGCACCACATGTTATTGTTCCCACCCTGAAAGCAAGGGGAGGAGGGTGCTGCATGTGCAGGACTTGGGACAATGGTTCCTGTCAACAGGATGTGGGAGTTTTATTTAAATGTGGGAATGTCCCATGAAAACTGGGACATCTGGCACACTTGCATTCCACGTCTGACTTTGGCTTCATGTGATGCTGTTATGAATGTCATAAACATGGGTAATTTCACAAGCCATAGGAGTCAGAGTACACAATAGATTGCATTTCAGATGGTATGCCTGCGCTTAAAAGGACTGGGTCTTGTAGAGATTGCAACTTGGCATATTCTGGAGAAACATAGACTCAAGAATGACAGATTCCACCAGTGTTATCATATAGAACAGATTGTTAAAACTATTGCATTCATGCTTTACATTGAATTGAAAATCGGAAAGGAAGGAGATCAAACTGTGCAAATTAAAAATAAAATAAACAGCATTAGTATAGGACTTAATATCCAGTACTGCACTTCAGAGTACTCCATAGAGTACATTGTAGGTGACTCACTTATGTCTTTCTAGTATCAGTGAAGACAATTTGAGGAGACCATTCAGAGCACCTAGGCCTGTCTTCTGCTCTTGCCAGGACCCTCAAGGGGTCTGTCTCTCTCTTCTAGTCTGGGGTGGCTTTGTTTACCACCCCATGATTCAAGTTAGTTTTCCTCTTTCCTGACATTTCAATGCCTTATAATTCTGTGTAGCTCCTGGAAATTTTTCCACAAAAATATGCAAATAGGTATTTTGCTGTGCATATTGCAGTTCTAGACCTGTCCTTGACTTTGCAAGCATTGCGACTGTTCCCTCTGCGTGAATATAGTGTGTGTTGTAGTGGTGGGTTGGCTTGCAGGTAATAAGTGGTCATGATAATGTTCAGTAGACGGTTGGACTTGATGATCTTGAAGGTTGTTTCCAACTTTAATGATTCTATGATCAAATATTTGGCCCCTGTTATTGTGTGTTTTGTAGCATGCCGCCAATCATATAGCCAGCAGAGGGAGTGCAAGTTAGCTCTTTCAGTGCCTATGCCTCTTTGTGCCCATGCAAGGAAATGGCTCTAATGTAAATAGCAGAACATGTTCATTTAAACATGACAGAGATGAGTTGCCAGATGGACGAGAGTTGTTGATGAGAGGAATGTTTTCTCTAAGCATTAAGAGGATCATATGCACAATGTCTGATGAAAAATAAACTCTCAAGTATTTAATTAATGTCGTCTGCTTAATCCAGAAATTCTTTTTGGTTGTTGATTTAAATCATATTATTTTCCAGAAGTTCTTGGAAAAAAGCCTTTGTCCCTTTCAAGAATATGTACATTGCAATCTGCCTCCTAAGTTATGGGTTAGGAGTGAGAGGGGGGAGGTGAGAGAGGCTGCAAAAGAAAATAATTTTCTTTGGTAAGCGCATTCCTTTCCACAGTGAATCCCCATGTTCTGCATGGGATAGAATTAGCTGCTTCCCAGGAAGCCCTCTCGTTTTGTTTAGGCACATGGAAATGTACCAAAGAGAAGATGAGTATAAAACCTGTATGCATCTCCTGTGACGCCTACCTGTATAGATTTTGTTGAGTATGCAGGGCTTTAAATCCATTCAAAGGCATTAACAGCCTCAGCAACACTTCTATGAGATATGAGCCATATCCCTGTTAAAGGGCTGGAATCATTGCAAGAATACACTACATTAGGTACCATGTGTTAAGTTTTGCCTTAGGGTTGGTAGTATCTAATTCTGTAGCTGCTTACTAGGCTACTTACTAAAACCCAAACTCATTCCATTTTATCAGTGTACCTGGCATCTCCTTTAGAGAACACTATGGGTCCAGTAATGGTCATGAACATACAAAGGAATGGAAAGGTTAAAATCTGGAGGAAATAGAGCTCTAATAAAACTATTGAAAACTAACATATTTTGAAGGGGAAACCACGTGTATCGGATACCAAAGATAAGGAAGGTCAGTCACCAGGGCCATATGGTGGCTGACCAAAGCCCTGGAAGGAGATATCTATTTGAAACACTTTTGCCATTGATCAAGAGATGTTTGGCTTCCTTTAGAAGTACGGAGATCTTCTGCAGACGTGGGCTCACAGTTGTTACCACATTTCCATGGAACTCAGTGTGACCATGACATGTGCAGACAAAATCTTTTGTTGATTTCAAAGAAAGGGAATGGTAACAAATTCTTCCATTGGTTTATCTTGCTCTTATTAGTCTCCAAGGCCTTTCTGTAGAATGCCTTGGGAGGAAGTAATTTTTTGTACATGATTACTATGCAATATTATTGTGTTCTGACAAATTCAGTGGTACTATAGTTTCTCTTGTTTCAGTGAGATTTATGCAGTGAAGTAATACAGTGAAGGAGATAATCAAACTGCTCGCAAAAGACAACGGTCCATCCAGTACAGAGAACCAGTGCAAACATATAACCCACACTGTGAAATATTATTCTAAGTTTGTGCTTTTCTACCTGTAGCATGTGGAGAGCTGACTGGTTACACTATATCTCTCCTTCTTGCTTTCAGCTGGTAAGTTGCATTAGTGATAATTTCCTAGTATTTATTTTCCACATAAGCAATTACTCTAGTGGTTACAGGGGGCTTCTGTAGATTATACATGGGATAGTTAGTAAATAAATGTATACATGAGTCTGTGGTTCTCACTACATTGCTTATCCTTATGCTATAGATTTCAAAAATGTATGTTTTGTAGCACAAATATATTAAATTATTATTCTACTTTATCTTTCCATAACATGTTAATTTTTAAAGACACTGTCACATAGTTATAAGTATAAAAGGAAACTGAGATTAGTGACAGAATTTTAGAGAATTCAAATCTGAATTTTTAACCTTGAAAAATACATCCTTATTTGGAACAGAGATGAGAAGACCAAATATCCACACCCTGTTTCCAGATACCATAAAATAATTCTCTATCAAGAACCGCAGCACACAGAACTGAACTTTCATATGCTTTAAAACTACTCTTTCCTCCAATATTAATCAATTTTGTTCTGATTATGCAACACCATTGAAAAAAAGAAAGGAAGAGAGGAACTTCTTTTTTCATGTGCTATGCTTTAAGTCAAAACCCACTTTATGTAAGAAATTACTAAATATTCATTTCTTGTCAATGAAGGAAACATGCTTATTAATTTTCATCCTGAAAACATGAAAATAACTTCTGTGAAAATACAATCAGATATTTCAACCGCATATAATTTATATTTTTTCCTCAGCAGAGGATTAGATGTATTCTGTGGTGTGAATATAATTTTTTTTTTAATTCCCATTTCCTTGTTTACCTGAAATTCCTCTTAAAAAATAATCTGCTTGTATATGATGTGACTAAGATGTAAAGATGAAAGCCAACAATCTTAAATTAATAAAGCAAGTAAAATTTGCACATGCCTGAATGATAGTACAATTAGTACAATTTTATTTTTTTTTGTTACCTTACGTTCTGCCCTTTAATAAATCTGAGAGTAACAGTTAAGTTGCTTTTTATACTTACAGTTTTTATTCTTTGATAATTAATGACCTTAGCTGTTTTGGAGAAGTGAATCACATATATTTAGATATTAAAAATGTTTAAAATTACACACCATCTTTAACTTGCGGCCTGCTTTTGTTGACATTTTTTGTTTAGTTGAAAAAAACCATTTCCAATAAAAGCAAATGATAATTTCTCTTGATTATAGGATATATTATATTTATTATATATAGTACTTATATATGCTATTAGTCAAACTTCACTGGAACTTTTACAAATATATTTTTCAAACTATATTGAGCAAAAACTCCAAACCAGGTCATCTTTATTGTTTCAGATGCTTTTTTTTTTTTTTTTTTAAATCAAAGATTAAAATGAGCACACTAAGATTGACGTGAATGTGATATTACTGAGCCTGCTATGAAAATTTAACTAAAAATTTGAAAAGATTGAAGGTGAAAGCTGCCTTTCACTTGGCATAGAATTTTAATGTGTTGACTTCTGATGCTGATGTGCTGGACTGATGCTGACACCCTGTGCTACTTAGTATTTTGCAAATACTTAGTTACCTGACAGCATATTTAAAATTCATGTCGAAGTACATGGAGAACGAATAATTACTCATGAATGTCCTTTTACCAAGCAGGAGAAATTTGTAAGCATTTTTTTGTACCTGCTGTTTGAAAAAAAAGCCTTTCCACAAGGCATGACTCTTCATCTAGGACAGGAAGGTAATTTTAAAACAGTAGAATCACATTTTGATGAATGAATTATATCACTAAAGCATTTAGAATTTTAACTAAATGCAACTGAAGAAATAGAATTCTTTTGTTTTCTTGTTTCTCTTACAGTTGTGAAAATACAATTTTTTGTCTCTTTTTGTAAACTGTTGAGTGAGGCAACAGATGTCTAACGTGAAGCTCAACAGTGTTTTCTGTGTTTGGCTTTGCTTTCAGGAGTCAGTTGCAGAACAGTGGTCTAATCAATAGATTACACAGTCAGACTCTCTTGTCTAATCCCCCTCTTACTCAAAGATTATTTCATTGCTCTCTGCAAAGACATACAGCTTCAGATCAGCAGGTGGACTCCTGACTGATGCGTGGTTATGTAGGTAGAGCGCCTACTGAATCAAGTCCCTGCAGGCTGAGTAGAGGTTTGAATCCAGACTTCCTACTTCCTGGGCAACTGCTTTTATCATAAAGTTATTATGAAAACAGTAGGAACCACATACTTTCCTAGCTGTGTTTTAAAATAAGTACAATTATTTGGGTAAGTGTTTGCTGTAATCATAGCATCGGAACTGCTCACTTTTAGTGGTAAAGACCTGCCTAGTTCGTAAATTCAAAGAGTTGAGTTGCCACTCAACTGTGGGTCAGAAAAGAATGTATCTTCTTTAGGTACATGCAATAACAGGATACTCAGGCTTTGGAGTAAGTACTTCTTGGGCACTTGGCCAAGGATTTTTGGAGAGTGCACTGGGATTTAGGTGCCTGAATCCCAATGAAGGTGTACTACATGGGCTACTGTGAAGTACTGGACTGTACCTTTAACCACTTACGATGAGGAAACCTTTTATGTTTGAAAAGACAAAGATTGTATCTTCAGGAATAACTTGAATCCTTAGAGATCCTGAAGAACCTCTCAGTTGATCTGTACTACACATGCAATGGAAAGACTGAAGACAGGCAAGCTGTGTAACCTCTGTGCCCCTATGGAACGTGGAGGCCCATCAAAGAAGGCATCTGTCAGTCATATATTCTTGATACTACATGAATGACAGTGTCACCAAAACACAGAAAACACATGGAGGTATATGTACTAGGGATCACTCTACACCTTTAAATTTTGATTTGTGTGCTTTTGAATGAACTGTGAAGTTCTGATTATACTCCAACTTTCTCCCACATCTCACTCTCTGTAGATATTGGTAGGGTTAAAACACAACTGCATGCTTATTGCTTGAGCATGTAATCCATATGCAGAAGCAACTGCTACTTCACCGCAGTGTAAACACAGCAATAAGACTATCTATAGTCATTATTTTCCAGGACATGGTCTTGGGCCTGGTACTACTCTCCACTTAAGGTGAGAGAGGGGTGGAATTTCAAAAATATGATCCTAAGGATACTTACCTTGCTCTTCAATTTCAGCACTGCTGAATTCAAGACTTCTTTATGTTTAGTTTATCCTTTTGAAACATCCTAGAAGCCTCATGATTTTTTCCCCTTCTATATGTAATACACCAAGAAAGGGAAATCTGGAGCAGATAAAAAAATCAAATCTGTGAGTTTACTGGGGAACAGAAACATAAAAAAACAGAAAAGTGTTTGTTTTCTATATAGGATCTATATAGGACCTGTATAGGATTTTATTATGCCTACTGTAAAACCACAATGATTTATGGGAAGAAGCATTTTAACTCCACAACAAGAAGCTAAATGTTTCCCTGTGTGGGACAACTCAACACTTTCTCAGCTGGCTGAGCTTGCAGGGCCATGTACATTTATCACTCTCATAAAGTCCTCTGAATAAATAAAAGCTCCCCTCACCCACTCTCACCTGTGGCTTTTAAACAGGAAGGAAGTATCATTTTCTTCTCCCCTACCACAAAGAGAGTGCTGAGCATCTAATTACAGTTTCTGTGAACAAATGGAACCAGAAAAGTATTTCCCTGTAGCTAAAATGTCTAAGCAGAGCTTGCACTCTCTCAGTTTTCCCAGATTAAGGTTGAAAATCTGCTCTCTAAATTATTCCATTGCTTTACAGAGGAAGTATTAATTACACAACTGCAAATGTAGATCGGGACGGGATGTAATTACAGGGTCAGCTTTGTGTCTGTTGTCCAACAGAATTAGGCAGGAAGTGTTTACGATGCCAGCAGTTTCAGGTATTTTGTAGCCTATTATATTTTTGGTTCTCACCAGGTCTTGCAGATGGATCAGGTGACTTTCTGCTGCCTGATTGTCTGGAAAATTGACAAAGCTGCTATTACTGTAGGTTCATGGTTTGTACAAGGCTGATGGTTTTAGATTTTTAAAGGAGGAAAAGAAAGAAATAAAAATCCATTCTGCATTTTTACCCTTTGCCAAATTTTGCTCTCTTTCTTCCTTTCTTTAAAGCCTTATTTTTTGTATTGTTTTCAAGTTCCTTAATTCTAGCTTTATATTTTTTGTGAATCTTCTCTTCTCCTCTGGCAACATTCTTCTTGTTAGAAGGGGAAAATAACCTATGTGTGAACAGGAAAGAAACATCAGGCACTCCAGCAGGGAAAGGGTCCTCACCAAGGTGCCATGACTGGGGAGCATGCTGAAGCATGCAGTTTACACACAGTGTGGACTAGTTCTTTCTAGTTCTTGTGCCTTTTGGGAAAACACCTCCATTCTGTTGTGCTCACTGGGTGGTGGGAAGGAAATAAAATTTCTGTACTTTTCAATTGCTAGTACTGTCAACAGGCAGAATTTTGGCCTGAGCTGAATGAAGATGTCCCCAAAAAATTCCTGATCATGGCTCAGGAGTTAGCATAGAGAGGCCATTCCCTGCAGGCACTTTTGATGTGGATTCCCTGTGTGGGAAAGTGACAGCTGAGTTGTATGGAGACAGGCTGTGGTCTCCTGATTGAGCTGGGTGTAAACAGATAGTCCTGGGCATGGTTAACTTACTTGTACAGACATGATCAGTGGGTTTGGGTATTTAACTTGAACTATGCAGAGGGATGTACATAAATGCAAATAATAGTAACAACTTCTATTTTACCAAGCAAGTGATTATTTGTGCTTAAATATGCTTTCATCAAGTCTTTGGGATGACAGTTGATCGAGGAAATATATTTTTAAGAGGGAGCTCTGTCCTATTTGAACAATATTTGCTACTTAACAAAACATTTTTGTACTGACTACTATTCATGAACACTATGTTCTGTTC
The DNA here is from genome assembly GCA_027560015.1 of Chloroceryle amazona. Lineage (NCBI taxonomy): Eukaryota > Metazoa > Chordata > Aves > Coraciiformes > Cerylidae > Chloroceryle > Chloroceryle amazona. The sequence goes on from JANHFX010003862.1 coordinate 78,737, forward strand.
TGTAGAGGTCTAAATGTAAGCAATCTTACCCTCTAAAAGCAGATAGATCAGTGATTCTATGATTCTATGTCAGTAAGGTCTTCTCTTGGACAAAGACGGTAGATAGTAATGCCTTTTTTAGGATCAAACCGTGTGGTTAAAGATACCATCATTGTCCTCAGCCTTTGTGCTTCTGCTATTGCAGTCTCTCCAATGAGCCCCTTCATCTGAATGTGTAATCTTGTCTGAACACAACAGTCAAACTGAGTTTGCTTGCCTACTGGGGAAGGGCAGGACATGGGGAAAAGGTAAGAAGCAACAGCATGTGCTGGGTCTAGTAACCAGGCCAACCAACACAGTTATAGATTAAAAAGTAATCACAGTAGAGACACTGCAGCTGTATGACTTTCTGGCACTATTGCTAGTTCTTTTATTTAGAGGAACAAGTCCTAAAAAAAGTACTCTGGTATTGTGGTTTTGTGCAGTTCTATAAAACCCTAAGGTCAAGATCAAGACTCGTAAAAAATTAATTAGCTTGATTGTTAATGCAAACATATGATTGCTGTGGAATGCTCCAGGCCCACCCACTTCTCTATGGCATTTATCTTTCGTAATATAAACATTCAGAATACACCAACATCAATTTGTAGTGGCAGTTACCAAAGTTTCTGCATACAGTTTTCAGTTTAAATAATGTGCTAGCAAACATGGAAGACATATACTAAGTTTCTTTTAGTCCTTAAACTTACATAAATATGAAAGGTAATTAGATGCCAAAGCAACATGTGCCTTCAAAATTCCTAAAATAGATAGTATAGCTATTACGTATTCACAGACTGCATGAATGCCAGCATTTAAGACGTATATTCATGCATATGCTATAGCTGGTGTACTGAAATGTGGAAAATATTTATATTCATTCTCGAAGCAATGACCTTAATAATTCATTTTTGGACTTCAACTCTCCTGAATTACAGTTGCCTCACTTGTGGAATATTTTCCATATCTTGAAAAGACCTTAATAAATTCCAGTGTTTTCCTAGGTGTGGAAAACATTAGCAGTTTATGATGTCACAGGTTTGCAAACTTTTTTCACGGTTATGGCTGCAAGACATACATATTTCCTCTCTGGTCCCTGATGCTTAGCTGAGTTTTAAATTTCTTTAAGTGATAATTAGGACTTTTTTTAAAGAGATTAAACATTTACTTCACATGTTCTTGCAATTAAATGGAAAACTTGTATAGAAAAATAATATAGCAATGAGAAATGAGTGATTAGAGGCAAAAATACTTTAAGTGCTGATATATTGTATTTTAAGGTATTCTAAAGATGACTTTTCTAATTTATCTGTCCAAGCTCATGTTTGATATGAACTAGTACTTCCAACTGCTGATTAGAATGTTATTTTTTACAGATGTAATGAAAACATGTTTTTATTCCTAATCTGCTTTGCATATTTTTGGAAAAGATTTAAAAATATCTAACACTTATGAAACTGTGGCAATTCTCTCTAGAGTGAAACTTGCACTTGAATTTAAGAATTTAAGACTGAACAATGCTGAACTTCACTTTGAATGAAATCAAGTGGAATGAAGCAGTTCTGAATGTTCTTGGTTCAAGTGTGAGCTGGTTCTGGACCAGTGTGAGTTTGTCAGAGTACAAGCTCAGACTTACTAAGAAAGCTTAGAGCAGAGTGGGAGAACGATTAGGAAAAAGTGTCATGGCATAAAGGAACTCACCAAAAGAGTAAAGGAAGTCTTCCAATTTGATCTATATATGTGGTGTTAATTAAAAAAAATGTGGGGGGAGTGTCTGTGTCAACCATATCCATATGTAGTACTAACTGAAAAAATTGGGGGGAGGGTCTTTATCAACCATATCCAGTCAAATTTTCATCTTGTTCATGTCTGGAATTTACTGGAAGACAACTGCAGATGAGAGGACTTCAATGTACAGTGGATCACCCTTTTAGCATACCAAAAAGTGTTTATTTAGGAAGACAACTCACTGGGTGCTTTGTATACTCCTTCTGAACACAAAATATTTTTTAAATGCTTAAACACTTACTAAATGCTTACTAAAGAGTTTCAAAAAACTTAGCACTGATATATATGCTAAATTTTTAATCTTTTCCTTTTTCATACAGTCTTCTGTTTTATGTATTTGTAGATTTGTAATTTTCTTTCTCTTCCTTGCATCTGATTTTTCCCTACTCCCTTTCTCTCCCTATTTCTCTCTTTCTGTTTTTCCCTGTATTTCTTTCTTTTTACTTTTCTTTTCCCCCAAAAGCTGAAATGCCAACTTTTTAGGTGGGACCCAGTGACAGACAGAGCTGGCAGCCATTCTAAAAATGTCCACATGGCCCGATAATGGAAGAACATCACATTAAAATGATAAATAAATAAATAGGTGCATTAGGAAAAAGTGAAAGGATATGTGTAGCATGCAGGGTACTAAACAAAGACCATCTTGTGTAGAGTGTAAAGGAAACATGACTAAAACCTGCCCTGGGGTTTGAAAACAATTTACTGAGAAGTCTTTTACTGTGGCCAGCTTTGGAGACATTTCTAATAAGCTAGGAGGTGATTAAAAATCTGGTTTAAGTATGTTTGATAAATTTCCTTCAGAGTTTCTGTATTATAAATCTGTCATGATGATTTTTTGTATCTTCAGGAATTAACAGATCCTAATCTCAGAACTAAAACTCAGTTATAATTCATGCCAGCATGTTTCAAAATCTAATATATTTCCATAAGAAAACTCCTCAGCTAAACTACACCTGGGACATATGCACATAGCAACATATTATCTTTTGGAAATAGAATCCTGACTTTGTGTTTTAATAGGAAAATACAAAAAATTGTCAGGAAACTTTGATTTTAAATGTGCTTTTTGATTTTGCATGAGGAAAATGTAAATTCAATCAAAGTATCTAATTCTTTCCCACTTTTCAGTTATGTAGACTTCAGCCTGTTGCAATGGAAAATGCCTACAAGATTATTTGGTCTGTTTCCATCTCAATGCAAATTTAGGAAAACATACACCACATATATTATGCATACCTTTCTTTATAGATAAGATATGAGTAGATATGTGTAGAAGATCAAAACACCACACTGTCATACTCATTATCCAGGGTACTGGGGTAGGGGCATGAGAGCCCTTGAATAACACAGGTATGTTTGAGAGTGTTCTACAGACAAGAAAGAATGACTCTGTGGGGAGCCAACTCAAGTCTGGCAGGGATTTTTAGCTCAGTGTCCAAAACCAGGCAAACATGTACTGAGCTAACCTTGGAAGTAATGCATCCTTGTTCATGTGCTATTCTGCATGGAGCCAGCCTCGGAGACTCTGCCACCACAGCATGCTTTTTCTGCAAAATGGATTCCCAACCCACAAATAATGCACAGTCAATTGTAGTTGGTAGTCTGTTTTTGCAAAAGGATTTTGTGTGCTAAATGTGTATACAGTGAAGGTAGAGGAATATGGAATGGAAGCTGTTTGATGTACAGAAAGATGGAGAAACTTGTAAGGTAGGGCAGGCAGACTGAAAGTAAAATTATGCAAAGACAAAAGGAGGAGAAGGAAACAGAAAATCACTCTACTAAGGAGTACTTCCAACCCAGGAGAGAAGGGAATATTACATCCTGAAAAACTCAGAAAAGAGAATTGAAAATCAAATGTAGCCAGAGCTGTTCAGAGCTTTAAAAGACAAGGAATTTGAATGTGATAAGTAATTTGAATGTAGAAGATACAGCAGAATGTTGTTTTTCAAGTCCTGTAATTTTCAAGCCCACTGATTTATTGGTAATGCTTGTACTTCTTATATTTTTGCTTTTAAAGATAGAGAAAAATGGGATGTCACTAATATGACAGGGCTACCTTCTCTAAGGTGTGGTTCTGTTTCCTGCACAAAAGCTTTGATTAGTGGGATAGGAATTACCAAGTGTTTGTGAGATTTACATTTTTTGTTCCATCCTTCATTGCTGAATAATTCCTGCCATTTACTCCCACTGAATTAGGAAGAAAATAATAAACAATTTTACTTACTATTCAAGTAAAGTAACTAAAAAAAAAATAAAATATGCCCAAAGCATTTTTTTTGAAAACAGAGTGTCTGGAGAACTGTGCTTAGGGAAATAGACTGCATGTACTAACAGATACCAGTGTGCTTTTCAGACACTCTTTTTCATGCTGTTTTTGTCTCTTATCCCAAGGGTAATATATGTTGTATTTGTTCCTGCTACTAATGAACTCTAAATAAATTCCTCCTAAAGCTGCTTCTAGAGCCTCAAGCAATGTAAATGCCATACATCACAAACTGGACACAAAAAGTTTGAGAATAATCCCAAATATTATAAGATTAAAAAGACAAGAACATACTTTTCTGGCCTCATGACTTCTGCTGTCTTTTCTGTACACTGGCTGGCAGCAGCAAGGTGGGTAGAGTTCTTTACTTCCACAGAATCTTACTCTTTTTCTTTTCTACTTCATAAGCATCTCTGGTGAGAAAGGAAGAATCGTGGACTGACATTCTTCAACCAGAGAAAGAAACTAAAGCTCACTTTTTGAGCAACAGGCTTCATTACTTCAGCTTTATGATGATCATTATCATCCTTAGCATCTTTCATTAAAAGAATGAGGCCCTAGTAGCTCTTTCAAGGAATTCTATCAGATGGTTACATTCAGGATTGAATTCTGGCCATTGTACTCTCCAGAGTATGACTCACAACTGTGATTTCACTGGGTTTTGAAGAATGGCTGTGATTTGGAATAACTTTCTGGTTTTCACGTTCCCTGTTGGCTGATTTCATACAGCTGAAACACAGTTTTTCAGTTTGCCATCCACAACACCTGAATCTCTCAAAGTAAACTTTAACAGGCTTTAATATTTTACTTTCTTCTGAATTCTATTGCAAAATTCTCCACCAGAATGGTAAATGCAAAACCTAACCTAAAAAGTACATTTAGAGGATATATTTGTCTATGGGCCCTTCATAATTGTCCTTGTTGTGCATCATAAGTACAATCCTGATAACAGAAACTGAGTGAAAATGGGAGGAAAAATACCATCAAAAAAAAAAATTGTACTCGAACCTACTAATAGAGCATTTGAAAAAGGACGTATCTATAAGAAAATTAACATTAAAGATACAATTATAAATGAGCTGTATTTGGAAGCCTATTAAAATATAATTGAAGTTGAGAATATTAAACTGTACAAGTTGAAACATTTTATTGACAGTAGCTGAGACTAAAAGTGGTTGAATTAACTTTTACTACAGATTGGATTACAAGGTTGAATCCATATTTCCTTATCATTGTCTGAATGAAGATAATTGTCATTTGTCAAAGCATAATTATAATAAAGTGATAATGAATGATATCACCTCATAGTATATGATCTGTTTGCAAAATTAAGATTTCTCACTGTCATGTTTCAATCTGGTGCAAACCTTTGATTTTGAAGAGTTAGCTCCTCTTCTTAGAAATATTTTATTTATTTAATGCTGAACAGCTACAACAGCTGTTGGAATAGTGCCCATGTTGTGACCAAAATGTTCAGTGGAAACTAAGGTATGCTTCACTATGTCTTTCACTCTGGATAATTAGGACATTACCTTCATAGACACAACACAGCATGCTTGTGCTTTGATGTAGACCTCATAACTTGATGATATGGGAATACTGAGATGATAGTGAGGTAGTTAAGGCACTCTCCTAAAGTTCAAGAAAATACAAAATAGCAGCTTATGCCAGAATTCTCACAAATTTTAAGAAAATATTCTGAAGGTCTCCTCTGTCAGCCTATTGTCAGCTCCATTTGGACCTGAGAAGTATGTCCCAATGAAAACTGAGTGAAAATTGGCATGTTTTCATAAGACCATTTTCAGGAAGTAATGTTCTGGATCATACAGGCCATCTCAGCAGGTAATCCATCCTAAACAAAAAATCATTTATGCTGGAAGGGATCTCTGAACATCATAAATTCCAAGCTCCAAAAGCAATGCCATCTTGAAAGTTAGATGTATTTAATAACTATTTTTGTTTACATTTAACCAAGCTCTCTCAAAATTGCTCCAGAACCAAACTGAGCCAAAGCTGATCCTGGAACACTCTTCGGGTTAAAGTTCAGAGGTTCTTCTGCTTAGCGATGATTAGAGTCTAAATATGATTCCAAAATAGTTCTACCTGTGACAATACTTACTTCCTCACTGTGTCAGAGTTCTCTTTTGTTTCTTCTGTTTTACCCTTTACTTATAGAAAACAATCATACCTCCCCCACAGTTTTGCTTGGTTTTTAGTTGGTTTTGTTTGTTTCTTTCTATGTTTGTTTTTGTTGTTGTTGTAGGGTGTGGGTTTTTTTTGTGTGTGGGGTTTGTTTTTTTTAAAGAAACCTTGCTCATTTTAGTCTCCTTTCATATGATAAGCTTTACTTTCCCTGATCTTTTTTTTTCCTAGATCTCCATCCTTCTCTGCATCTGTTCTTGTTTAAATTCCTCTTTATTGGATACAATTTTTCAGAACTTTTCACTGGGCTGTCCAACAGTGGTCTTCTATAACCCATTGCACAAAGTGAAAATTCCATCATGAAATCCAGAGAGCACGTGAGCTTTTTTCAGTTGATTGGACAAATAAACATTTTAATCTGAAAATTGCCAGCCAACTCTAAACTTTGAGACTTTCTGTATTAATCGGACATGACTTTGCTGGAAACAAGCAAACAAACAACAGAACAAGCAATCAACCAAAATCCAATATACTTTCTATTATAATTTGTTAAGTACTGTAAGTATGAGCCTTATTATGAGGAAAAATAAACATGCCATTGTACTTATGATACAGAAAATTGTGTATTCTTGAAATTGTTTTGAAAATCAAAGAGGATAGAGGTAATAAGAGTCTTATAGCCCTTTTGAATCAATGTCAAACCTGGAAGACAAAAGGGGAAATTCAGCCTTAGTCATTCTTAGTTAAATTACAAATAAGGGACATGATTTAGCGGTGACCTGTCAGTGCTGGGTTAACAGTTGGTTAACAGCCTATGGACTTAAAGGTCTCTTCAAACCAACATGATTCTGTGATTCTCTGTGATGAAGATTACCTAATCTATGTCTGATGATCTCTTTGTATAATAGATTTCAATCTTATCTTCTGTATTAGGGGATATCTAGGATCTAAGCAATGAGTTATAATTATGAAGTGGACAATAATAATTAAGGGCTGTGGAGTCACAGATGAGAGTAAAGGTTAACTGACATGCTTTTGAAAAGGTAAATGCATTAATCATAAAGTCACTGTTCATATCTTTGTCATAGTATCTTAGTCATACCCTTTAATACAATATTGACTCACGTTTAAATGCTGTTATACACTCTTTCAAGTATACTACATTCCTATGAACAGAAGTTTAGGGACTGAAGGTTTTACAATTTCAAGGACAACACTCTGCACATCCATGTGTTGGAGAGGTCTTGATAAATACATATGAAAGACTATATGATCTTATTGTCTGTGATGTTATGTGACTGAGGTAGATGAGACAGGCTTTTCACTTCATTTCCATGTTGAAGTGTAAGATGAAATGCTGGCATAAATGAATGAAATTTTACTTGACTGTGCTCTCTTATGCTACTTGTTAGTTTTGCTCTGTGTGTTTATTGGCCAGCATGATTCTCTACCTCCCTTACAGCAAACTCGCATGTTCTCTCCTTTACACTCCCAACCACTTTTGAAGGCCAAAACCTTACAAATCCTTCATTCATAGCCCAGCGGGAGTTTTGATTTATGGTAGAATAAATCAACGTGCTCTCATCGGGAGGGTAGAAACTTATGATAAAATGATTCTTCCAGCCCCACTGACACAGAGCCAAATACTGTATTTTTCAAATTTTAAATTTCATGTAGTGTGTGTTAGAATTTACCCTCTCATTTTTCAGATGCTACCTAATTGTTTTTTCAGTTGTCTGTGGTAATAAAGAACCACCAAGACTATTTAATAATCTCAGTTTTATAATTTTTTCATCAGTAGAATCTGCTTTTTACAAAAAAATGTATAGAAATTCTTTACTAGTGAAAAAAAATGAAAACTCCCAGATATGTCTTGCAAAAAATAAAAGGAAAAAGCTTGACATTGGAGATTTTCATCCAGTTAGGTAACAAAGACAAATCAACATGAATAAACCGACATGAATATTCTCTCTCCTCCAGAAAGGAAACTTACTACATTCACCCTCTGCTCCAAGTCTACCAAAGGTCAGTTTTTGATGCTGTAAAGATTAGATGGTAAGATAACAGATTGCAATTTACTACTGAGATTCTTAGCTTAGACTATCAGACAATATAGCTGATGTCACAAAGTCTCCCATTCTCAGGACATAGAGGGAGCTTTGACTTTGTAATGCATAGGTTCCCTCTCATTAGGGACTATCAATTCCCAAGCATGTTACAGTTGCTCCACTGAACCTGTACATGGTGCAATGCTCTAGGGGAGTTATCTAGTTATTGCTGAAAATGTTATGTTTTTTTGGGAGGTTGGAATTGTAAATTATTTTCCCATCCTGTTTGTGTGTCTGTATGTGAATGAGGGAAGATGAGAAATACTATTATATCTTTGGAACATGTGGTCTTGAACTATTGGAACAACTGGATTTAGTTGCCTATGGTAGACTGTAAAATGTGTTTCTATAGGAAGATACACCAAAGAGGTCAAGTGCCAGTGTTGCAGTGTATTCTCAGAAAAAATGTAAAAATATCTTGGCTCAGCATGGTGGAACCCAAACACGTTGGTCTGGTGAATGGCCATCTGGAGAAGCTCTACCAGGACTGTGCAGCAGTGAGCAAGCTAAAAGCAGACAAATTTGCTTCTTTAATACAGAGGTTTTATCCTATTTTCTGCTGGACTTTTTTTCACTCATTATTCACTGAGGCCTTAAGAGCAGCTTTTGCCAGTTGTTTTTACAATATTTTATTTTTTAAGTTACACCGAAGTATTTGAGGTTTACATCTCCTTTAAGCCTCATTGGTAAGAGAGAATTTTATTCCACATTAATTTAGTTGTCTGAAAATTGAATACCTTGCTTAAATCTAATTTCTCTTCACAGTTACCATGGAAAGACTGACCCCTTCAGACAGCTGTTTATCCTGAACATAATAGGTGCCTATCTCAGGGTGGTAAGAGACCCTTGGGAGACTACTCTCTTGGCAGTACCATCATAGCTCAGACAACTACCTTGAACAAGAAGCTAACTTTTCATGACCAAAACTGGGGAGAGGGACACTTTCCCTACATTCCCCTAGTTATAAACAGAGAAAAATCCTTTTGCTAAAGCCCAAACAATAGATTGATCTGTATCCCTATAGCTGAGGGTTGGAAAGCTCTTTTACAGTCTTGGAGACTGCTATTTGTAAAGAAAGGTTGTGAGACTAAAAGCAGTGTGAACAATCAGGTGTCTAGTACTCAGATTTGCTTCTGGTTGTTTTTATTCAGCAACCTGGAGAGACCCACTCATCTCTGTGAATAAGTGGTACTAATATGAAAAAGAGGAACACGTAGTAGGGTTGGGACAGCACCCACTTTAGCTTCTTTACACATCGGGAACATGAAATACATCTAGGTGCAACAGAGACTGACTTATACTACTCTATCAGTCTGTTTTAAGCTCTTCTTCTTACATGAGTTGCCATGAAGATGAAGATTAGCATAGACTAGAGAAACTGGTTAACATTTGTTTTGCTAAAGTTGTCTTCTTCAGAAAGACATCAGTCACAGCTTTTGTGTGTGAAGGATTTAAATGATAGTTCCATTTGGAAAATCAAAGCCAATATATAGTTTTAGTTAGAGATCATAAAATGCAATATTAGGAAACCTGAATTTTTTAGCTCTTTTCCCTGGATTATTAAGGATTGAATTTAATGATCCATATCTAAAGGACATGCTGAAGGCTGACAGGGTCAGTATTAATTTTACATGTGGTACACAGATTCAAAATGACTCTCCTGAACCATGGAATGAATGATCTATTTAACTTCCCTCAGCAGCAAGTTTCAATGAATAGGAGCAGATTTTCCTGCTGTTTCAGGTATAATCACAGAGTCTCACAGTCTTTCTCTAATTTAATAATAAAAAAAAATCTTCACATTGCCCCAGAGTTGAGTATTTTCTTTCTTAATAAAACTTGTTTGGAAGAAAACTAAACCAAGCCTTTTTCCTGGTGTGTGGAGAAAGTATTGCATTTTGTGCTGGTTTGCTTAAGGTAAATTTTTTTATGCTGACAAAAAGAAGTTTAATACTTTACGAAGAGAAAATTGTGTTTGTGGTAGGCTATGAACTTACATATGAACATGTGGTCCTTTCTCAGGGCTTGTTCATGTACCACTTTAAAAGGGCTATAAGTTTATCTGTTTTCTTTATGAATGCATGTTCAAAATGTTAGTTGTATCACATGCTTGTCCCTTCAGGAACCAAGGCCACACCAGGAATGTCAAGATTTTCAGAAAAAGTACCCCATCCCATTTCCTTCTTTTTTTTTCTTCTTGCAACATAGAAAATATTTTCCAAAGTTTAGCCCATCACAGTAAATTTTCAAATAGTAGACTTGATCATAAAACTGCACGTCAGCCATGCACATTTTCTCCTTTCAAAATGTGGGTAAGAATTGTATATACCAAAAATCTGAGAGCTTTTAGTTTATCCAACAAAAAAAGTTTCATTAGGCTGGGTAGTTTCAGCACTGAAGTTATGTTTAAGAAGACTAACTTATTTTTCTAAATCCATCAAATTTTCTGAAAAAAATAAGAAAAGAGATAATTTATCATTTCAACTGGAAATACATAAGGGAATAAGGGAACAGCAACCAGCGTCATCCACCTGGACTTGTGCAAAGCATTCGTCACTGTCCCGCACAACATCCATGTCTCTAAATTAGAGACACATGGATTTGACAGGTGGATGACTTGGTAGGTAAGGAATTGACTGTATGGTTTCACTCAAAGAGCTACAGGCAACAGCTTAATGTTCAAGTGGAGACCAGTGACTGGTAGCATTCCTCAGGGGTCAGTTGTGGGACTGTCGCTGTTTAACATTTTAGTCAGTGACATAGAGTGCACAGGAGGATTTCAGCAACCTGATCTAGTGGAAGGTGTCCCTGTCCATTGTAGAGAGTTTGGAAGTAGATGATTTTAAGGCCCCTTTCAACCCAAACCATTCTATGATACTACAGTGGTCTTTTCCCTGAGGCAAGAGTGTTTTATATAGACAGAAACTTTACTCAATAATTTTTTTTTTAATGTATACTCTGATAATTATATACAGTTCATTTAATTCCTCTCAATTGTTTAGTATAACTGATATATAAATTCTGTCTGCATAATCTGTCTACAAACAAGCATAGGTCTTCCTATGTTTGAATTTATTCTCTCCTCAGTTTTAGTAACATTTATGCACTAGCTCAAAATTTTTGCATAGATTTTCAGAAGTGTAAGTCATTAATTGCCCAAGACACTTACTCTGGCCATGTCTGCAGGACACTGAAGTTTCTACGCAATTGATGATGAACTGGCGTACATCATCAGTTTTGCGCAATGTCATGTGGATGTGTAAACTCAGATCCTGAAAGGTATATATCAGTGTTAATGCAATTTTGTAGTTGAGCTAATAATTGTATCTCTCAACAGCACTAATTATTGCAGCCTCAGTATCATGCTGATGAAGCTACATTGTCTTCTGGTACCCAGATTAGATGAATGAGTGCTAATCTGTAGATTTTCAAAACACATTCCATTGCTTTTAGTCAAATTCTACTAAATTGCAATATATTATTATCTTACAACAGAAAGGCAGAACTGCTACTAAAGAAATCATATTTTAGATTCAACTAGCTCTAAGATATTGGGCAGCTCAACCTGCAACCTGGAACCTTGTGGTAAAACCCTGAACTAGTCATGGGCCACTGAAGAACTAGGTAGACAAAGATGGATATTTGTATAATAAACTTTTTTTAAACTACATTTTATAAAGCTTCTCCAAGAAACAGCTGAAAATAAAGCTAAACAAAACAAAACAAAATATAAGAGAAAGCCTGGAAGAAAATCTGAAGAGGTGGTGTGGGGTGATTTTTTTTTCAAACTGATATGAAGAGCAAATATAGGCAGTTGCTGTAGATAGCTGCAGTCAATGAATTTTTTTTATTATTATTATTTTTTAAGGAGATCTGACAACAATTTGCAAAGCACAGCTGAGGAAAAGAAACAACAAAATCAATTCCACATTGCTTTCTGCTGCCTCATTTATAGAGATAATTATGGTTTCCTCTATGATGCAGAGTAGATGGAAGGATGTTCAAAAGTATACTGGGTGGTTAGGGTTCCTCAGAGTCTATTTTGGCTGCTAATGACTTCCTGAGTAGTGTGTGGTGGTCACCTCTCTGATTCCTCCCATTACCAGGGATGCATATAGCAAGGTAGTGTGTTACTAAATAGGTGCAAAGTTCTTCATAAAGAAAGAAGAAGCAGTTTGCAAAACACAGATTTTGGACAAAAAGGTTTAAAGTTAAGCTGGTCTATAAAGATCTTTCCTTTTGGAAGGACTACATAGCTACTTGTTTAAGGCAATTTTGATGACTATTGTGTTGCTAGAGTAGTGCAAACAAGGCCTTAGCCTAAGGTATAGAAATGTTGTAACCAAACATAACTGAAGAAGATAGCTCTTCCTTCCTCTGTGTAATGAAAAGTTGAAGGTCTGCCAAAAAAAAAGTTGAATTGCCAGAAAGTCTGTCAACATGAAGGCATCTTTCTGCCCATAAATCAACTGCACATTTAAATTACTTCCTTTCATAATCTATTAAAATGGTTTTGGCACAGTTGTTCTCTGTGCAATGTTTATTACATAGTTTAATTTCATTTCTGGTCAGCAGTTATTAAGTCACAAACACTACTGAAGGAGAGTATGTGTCCTATTCTGTGAATGACAAAAATTATCTAAAGTAAATATAAATATGTTTTTAAAGGTAAATTGAGAGTATTATCCTGGTTATTTAATCCACTTGATTTGCCAGTCATTTGGATGTAACTGGAACAAGACTGTTTTAATGTAAAATTATCTACTTTCTTAATGATCTGTTGATAGTCTGAGTGTTCATGGAATTCACTCATTATTATTTCTAACTGTATGGACTTGCTGTTCATCAGGAAATGCTGGCTTTTAGTCACAAACCACAAACATCACTTCTTAATTGATATAAGGTGCTAGAAGCAATCAAATTCATTAAGACTTCTGTTTCTAGGCTAAAGACAAGCTATATGAATAGAGTGGAAGTTATTAAACATTGTAGAACTGTTAAATTCTGCACTTGGACAGAAGAAACTATTTGTAAAATCCATAAAATGTTTTTGGCAAAATATCTGTTGCATATTACATGAAGCTAATGAGCCAGCCAATAAAACAGTAAACCATTAAGAGTCCAGTTTATTTTTCTGTATATTTTTAAAAAGCATTGTAAACAAGAATTGTTCCTTCCTCCACACATTCCTTCATGTCTTTACCATTAAAGAAGTTAAAGTATGCTATTTAGAAATCACTTGATGTATTTTCAGTAATGCTTACATTACTGAAATAATGCATATAATAAGTAATGAATTACATACAATAATCCCCTCCAAAAAGGGTATTCCCAAAAATGGAAGGAAATTAAGGTTGCTGGGTGGTGTCTCAGGCCCTGCATGATTGTTGAGTCGAACTGCATTTGAACTTGAATAGATGACAAAATGAAAAGTTCAAATTACTATTCTGAAAATGAAGAAGTTAACTTACTGGCTATTGATGCAATTCAATATTGCCCTGTTTTGGGGAGCTACATGGTACAGGAAATCACAAAATCATGAAGTTATGGAATTGTTGAGGTTGGAAGAGACCTCTGGAAAAATCTATCTCAATGTCACTGCTTATAGCAGGGTCAGCTAGAGCAGGTTTTTCAGGGGTGTGTCCATCTGGGTTTCATCTCCAAGGATGGTGACTCCAAACCTCACTGGTCAACCTGTGCCAGTGTTCAACCCCATCAAAGTAAAAAGTTGTATCTTATGTTTATGTGGTATCTCCTATATTTCAGTTCGTGCCAACTGCCTTGTCAGCTCATTGGATATCACTGAGTTGAATGTAGCTCTGCCTTCTTTACTCATCCCCACCAGGTGTTTATATGCATTGATGAGATTTCCACCTAACCCTTCTCTTTTCCAAGCTGAACAGTCCCATCTCTCTTAGCCTCTCCCATATCACAGATACTCCAGGCTCTTCATCATCTTTGTGGCCCTTCTTTGGACACTCTTTAGTAGGTTCATGTCTCCCTTGTACTGGGGGCACAGTATTCCAGGTGTGGTTTTACAAAAGCAGAGTAGATGGGAAGGATCATGTCCCTCAACCTGTGGGCAAGACTCCTCCTCATACTGCCTAGGAGGATGCTGGCACATTGTGGGCTCACATCAGCTTGGTGTCTACCAGGTCCCCCAGGACATTTTCTACAAAGCTGCTTTCCAGCCTGTTGACCCTCAGACTGTAAAGGAGTATGGGATTCTTTCTCTTCAGGTGCAGCACTTTGCCCTTGCCCTTGTTAAAGTCTGAGTTCTGTTCACTGGTCTAATTACAGCCAACTTGAGTGTTGGTGGAGGAACTGTAGTAAATTACCAGATTGCCACAGTTAAGTGATGGTTATAAGTGTCCACTGCATCCAGCAGGTGCAACCTGGGACTCCTTTCTCCCTGGCTGCTGGAGCCTGCTTTGAAGATGTGAGGACCTCTGCCCAGGCTGAGATAAGCAGCTGCTAAATTCCCATTTGCAGATTCAACCAGCAGAAAAACTGAACAGTATCCCAGAGATACACAGAGACATGGCCTCTTATGCAGGTAGTCATGGTACAGTACTCACATCAGACACAAGCCCACACAGCTAAACGTCCTCTTCCTCTTGGGCTGGCAGAGGCAGAAGGTCACTAACGTAGCATGCACACCAGTTCTTCAGGTTCACAAATATATGCACATTTACAGATCCCTTCAGTACAGGTATGGCCCCTCTGCCCACCCGGCACTCTCTGTCTTGTCCAGCTTGGAGTTTTCCAGTAAATACACATGGACCCTGCCCTGCCCCCCACCCAGTTAGGGGAAGGTATAGGCACAGCCAGCACCAGGCTCATGGGCTGTGACCTGCAGTCCTGCCTGAGCTGCCAGCGCTGTGATCAGGAAAAGCACTCAGTCAGTGTACTGACCAGCATCATTTTACACAACTGGCTTCTTTTTGTCTGTTCCTCCTTTGTTCCACCCAGTTCCCCCTTCCCCTAAACATCCCTTCATAAACTTTATACCATCACACAGTCCCCCCTCAAATATCCTACCTAAACCTTTATGTTCCCCTTATTTCCCATTCTTACCAATCACAAAGTCCCTTTCCAAAGCTGTGCCTACAGTTTCCTAAGGATTCATCAGTTACTATCCGGAGACTTTTGGTCATTGCTGTTGATGCCCTTATACCTTGTTTATCAGGTTTTGTGTCTCTTGTTTAACATCTACCCCTATAGTTATTACCCTGTTTCTACTGAAAAGATCATTGACTGGATAACTTTAATGAACCAGATGGTCTTAGTTTCCACATGCTGTTATAATCACCATAATATTAAAGGTACGTATATTCTTCAAAAAGTCAAGTATGCCTTCCTTAGATCTGAAGAAAAGCAGAAAAGTTGATAGCTACTGATCATCTCATTGCTGATGGTTTTCTGCTGATAATAAGATAATAATCAAATGTTATAATTTACAGCCCCTTACAGGTCTGGAGTAGTTTACAGGGAGCAAGCTAGTGTTTGAGAGGAGGCTACATCTGTTTAACTCTTCTTTGGGATCTGGCATATATGGAAGTTTTCTTTTAGCAAAAAGTAGATGATAAACTTCATTCATCCACTCCTGCACTTTGTTCTCATAAGGGTGAATGCTAGCCCACGTTGGGTGACAACTACTTAAATTTAATGTATTCTAGTTTACAAAGAAAAAAGTTTGTGTTTCTTTATCACTGTGTAAAAAAAAATCTTGTCTTTTAAATTTTTTTGATTTTCATGCTGACTTTGCAGTATTCACAGCCTAGTTCTCCATTCCTCTACCTCTTATTCTGTAGCCATTATTATCTCAACTATACTAAATGGACCTAACTTGTATCATTGTTCCTGCACCATCTCCCTATCTATTTTTTTGCATGTCATGGTTATCGAATCCCTGGGAATTTTTCATGTTATATTGCACTTCCTACTACAGAGCTATAGAAACATCAGAGTTGGAGGAAGCTTGAAATTCTTCTGAACTTAATTTAGTCAAATCTGTCTCTCTTCTCACCCTGATTGTTCATCAGTGCTGTTTCTACCTTAAGCTCCCTCTTGCCACTATTGCTTCCATGTTTCCTAAATCAAGCAACATTCTTCTTTCTGAATAGGTTGCCTTTAAATCTTGAGCACTCATGTAAAAGAAGGAAAGTAGTGGAACTAGCAATAGAAAAGGAACAGAGAGTAGAGATGGGAATTCCTCGCTTCCAAATATAATTTATAAAGTAACTGTGTGTGGAGAGAGAACTAGCCAGCTTTTTGTAACATAAGATGTTCAAAAAGATATGAAACAGTTAATTTTCTCAGTCAATATGTTCTCATCCTTTAAAATGTGGATATGCTTTACTCAGATACTTACAGTTTGATAAGATATTTCTCAGAAAGAAGTTAATTTTCAGAAGTCACCATGAACAGTTATTAAGATTTCCTCAAAATTTTCTTCAGAAGAAGTCCCCATCATGTCTATGGACACATCATTACTCTGGAAAGCAGAAAAACAAATATTTTGCTGTGTGAAATTGGTTAAATATTTTGAAAATTAAATAATCCTGTATTAGGAACAACAAAAAACAATACTTGTGAGAAGAAAAGAGACAAATCATTAAGGAAAGCAGAGTTTAATTTATGTCTGGTGCCAATGGACTGAGATAGCCAAAGTGCTTGGGAAGAACTTGTGCATAGAAATCTAAATTTATTGTCACTCAGACTTCTATTGAAAGTTTGAGCAAAGCTTATTATTTCTTTCAGAATTCTATGGCTTTGAAAAATCTTTATCTTCCTGCATGAAATGTTGTATTGGGATATTCCCACTCCAGTCTACACAGAGATCTGGGGGTGATCTATACTGTAAAGAGATTCTAAACCACAGTTTAGATTAAGAGATTACAATGTTCTGGGTTTTTTACAAGCATTAAAAAGACATCTTCAATTGGAGATGGTTAAATGGTAAATAATTAGTCAACATTAAAACAAAAAAATACAGATCTTTTCAAGTGGAGTTCATCAAAGCGTCAACACTGCTTATAACTGCCCATTTTAAAATAAAATTTTATATGTATTTATCAAAGCAGTGCAGCATATAGACAAATCACTGCTCTAGCACTCATGCTGTGCCAGTATTCCAGTTTGTCATGGCATATATACTACAGGGTGGATTTTATTTACAGAAGACTAAGACCTGATTTCCTTTGTATGTATATGAATATTAGGGAGGAAAAAACCCCATGATTTGCAAGAGTCAACAGCAGGAGACAAATAGAAAATCTTGTCTATGGGGTCTTCACAACAGAAGACACACAGGAGCATAATGAGGCATGACTATGAGGTCAAGGGTCAGAGTGTGCCTGTTTATACAGGTATTTGCATCTGGTTTCCCTGATCAAGTGGCAACAGCTTCTGCATGCACTCCTCTGTTCAAGTCAGAGAGAAAGAGCAGAGCTGGAAAGAAACTGCTCAGACAGCTTTAGCCGAACATGTACCCGCTCATGATGATAGAGAATAACAAACAGGCTTTTTTGATATAGAAAAGACAGTTCATTCTTTTTAAGATAAATATTTTCTGTTTGAGGACAGCACAGTATAACTTCATAGAAGATCTTTTCTTCATTTGATTCATGTAAATCACTCTTAAGAGCATAATATTACCAATGGCAACAAACCCTCAATTTTTATTTGGTCAGTCCTGACCCATTGGTGTTGGTTTCTTAAGCTCTGACATTTAGAGACTAAGATGATTTTAACCAAATAACATATTTCAGTGCAAAAACTGATGTTAACTGATGTTAATATACTTACAGTCAAACAGCAAGTTTTCTCAAGGCCTATGTAATAAGGCATACAGTTTTCCGTGGCTGCAAACTCAGGCTGTGAGTCACTTCAAAAGCAAAAAACTTGTGCCTGTGGCTGAACCTACAATCCGAGTTGCCACTTTTGGCTTACACAAGGACATTTAGCATTCTTGGAGTCTCATTCTAAATTAACTAACATTAATAAAGGAATAAAAACAGATTATAAGGGGAAATATTAATGACTGTTTCCTTTTGTAACTGTAGCTAGATTTCTCCCTGGAGCCCGATTTGACTAACGTGCTGACTAAAGGTGGGCCTGAGCTGCAGCAGTTTTAGTAGTTTTCCAATTCAACCTGCTTACTTCAGGAGTGATCAAATCAAAATGTTTGGCTTAGCCTACTAAAGATATACAAGTGCCATAACTCTTTCCTACAAAGCTGGTTTACAACCAGCTTCTTTGTTTGTTCTGGCATACAGAACTGTGTTTTGTATCATATCATTGCACTGTTGGTGCCATCAGAAATTTGATGCTGAAAATTAGTAGAAGTGAAATTTTCCATACAGATATGAAAATTCATTTATGCTGGAAGAATATTAACTTATTTATAGTTAGGCAAACAGATCATATTAGAAACATTACTGCAAGAGTTAGCTTTATGCAAGCTCATGCAGAATCAGGTAATGAATCATTAATGCCTAATCCAAATTAGTTCAAAGCTTGAATGATCATTAGGAAATACTCCCATAATTTTTGGGCCCAAAATTTGTTTGTAGAAAGAATATGCCCAATTATTCTAAACAACAAAACCATTGAAGAAAATCGCAAGATAATTGTGAGAAGTCCAGGAAGAACAAAAATGGTAATATTCATTAATAAAGTTACTAACTGTGATTGATTTGCTGAAACTGTGGTTTTCTATAGATGCCAGAATCAAATACAAAAGACACAGGTTACAATTTCCTTAATGTTTTAAGTAATGCAAAGTGATGTATTTAAACTCCACTCCTTGGAATCAAACACATCGATCTATTACAGTGCTGATTAGATTATTGGAAACTAATCTACATTTCTGAGGCTTCCAAAAATATTTACTCTTGAGGGTATTTGATGCACTAATGCTTTAGAAAAGGTGAGGCATCTGTCTCACAAATTGTCTCTTAAGTGAAGGCTCAAACTCAGTGCATTCAACAAGACATCAGTAATTTATGTAATGATTTAATGCACTTGCATTGTACCTTGATACAATTATGATAGAAAAAGCTTCCCTGATCACATTAACAGATGTTACTGTAGATAGTTTTCTCGAAGACAGACCAGAGGCAATAAGCAAAAAGGAAGTCCCTCCTCCCACAAGCAAAGATTTACTTTGCCAAATATTGAAAAAGAACACTGCTGTGAACAAGTTTCATTTAAAAGCCTCCATTATTCTCAGTTTGCTGAATGTTTTCTTCATCCTGTTCATGTCCATCCTATGAGGACCTTTGAGGTCTCTTCCAATCCATTCTTTCTATGATTCTATGATTCTATGTCTTTAACTAAAAAAAGTCCTTTTTAAATTCTTCCTGTAATACACTGTCCTCAAAATGCACATTTCTCTGTGTACTCAGATGTGCATCATAATTTTAACCTCAAAATATCTCTAATGAGATAAATCAGAGTATGTTTTCTAGGCACCTTGGAAAGAGTTGGTTAAGGCATTTAAAATCTGAATCTATTTATACTATGTGTTTTTATTTATCTTTAGTGTTGCTTTCAAGAACAAAAGAAACAAACAAACAAAAAACCTACAAAAAAAACCCCACCAAAATAATCCATCAGCCTATTTAGCAGTAGTAGTAAGGATGGACTGAACACAAAACCACACACAGAGGAATATAAGAAATGAGGCTACAGTAAGTCATTTGACTTTGACCAATGACTGGAACTAATGGGTTCAGTGTTGACGGTACTCAGCAAGGGTTCCCTCCTATAAGGTTTCAAGGTACAGCAAAGGAGCATTGACCTTGCCTTGAAATTCATTATAGATGAAGAAATGTGTAAGTAAACCTATCTTTTACTCAGGGAACTGAAAAGACACTGGTGTGAGGTCTGAGAACATTGCAAGCAACATTTTTGTAGTTCGCAAAAAAAGGCCTCCAAAATATCTTTTGATTGTCTTTGTGAATGTGATAATTTTTGAAAAATTCAAGCTGAAATTCTTGGTCTGCTGTTCACAAAGTCGAGATTTAGAGATGTACAAGAACATGCTTGCTTCATCCTTACATCTAACAGGGTCTGTCTATTTACTAGCAAAATGAGATGTTTGGGAAAAGTCTTCTCTAACAGTTTAAACCAAGATGCCAATTTAGTCAAACAATATGACTTCAACATGTTTGTCTCATAACATGCATGCTAGTAAAAAAAAAGTCCTGATATTTCTAACAAACTTATTTTCCCAGGGGCATGAAACGTTTTTAGAGTATGATCTCTACAGTTTTTCTTTGTTGAATACTGGACAAGGACTGAATTTATATGAGCAGTTGACAGGGAATAGGATTTTGTCAGCCATTGCTCTAGGACATTAAGAAAGACTTACCAGAGATTGTTTGTTTGTTTGTTGTTTGGTTGGGTTTTGTTTGTGTTTTATTTTGGTTTGGTTTTTTTTAATTATTTTTTTGCTTTTAAATGTTGTAGTGTTGTTGCTTTTTTAAACAGTTGTTTATATTATTATGATAATCACTGTGTCAAATAAACTTTTCCTTCTACTTATTCTTGACTGCATCTTAAAGACTCTTTTCCTCTTCATAAAGTCAGGATAATTGCAAAAGTCAGTAGTAGTATGTAATGACTAGCAAGCCCAAGAGTGATTGATGAAACCATATGTAAACATCTATATCTGATCTGGGGAAATACATAGTCTTTAGTCAATGGAGAAGAATACTTTAGGGAGTGATCGACCTCATCCTGAACAATACAGCTATTGGTCAGATGAATCAAACAATAAAGTGCATCTTTTTCTCCACTGTTTGTAAATGAAGATCTGAGATATATGTTTTTAGAGTGAAGAGATCTAAGACAAGTAAAAGATCCATCCATAGTTTATAAAATTACATTTTAAGTATGGTTAAATAAAATCTGTAAAATAGATTACAACACAGTTAAAATACATTATTCTGGTATCGGTGTTTTCATATTAGTTATGTTATAAATATTGAAAACATTATAAATCAAATACCAGAGAATGAAGACAAATTAACTAAGGACAGAATCCATTTGCTGAAACATAAATGTCCACTGACATTTAAGATGTCTTCGGATAAAAATTAGCAATAGACTTTTACATTTCCTGAAAACTCAAGTCAGGCAAATGAATTTCACTCGATGTTTATGCATAGACATTTTTCTCTATAGATGAGATCCAGCTTGCAAATTGAGACATGTATATTTCATTATGTCTAAGCTCTCATAGTCAATGGAGATGTAGTCAACAGAGTATTAAGGAAAATAGCTAATAGAGTCTAAACAGCAGTACATCTTCATAAAATGGAAACTTGAATTCAGCAAGCTAAATAGCTCTCTCCACTTCACTAAATTTACCCAGTAGGTCTACTGGATATGCTTGTCCTGACTGAGAAATTTGACATTTTCTGTGTCAGATACTTCATTTGAATGCCTTGGATAACGTGAATTGTCTCAACTGTCACTAAACATCCATACCCGTTACCTGGATCAAGCTTCTAAATTTAGATTACTTAGTTTTGTGAGATGAATCCCATCCTAAAGTGTTATTGATATCCAAATGGTCAAAGATATGCCATTTGTAATTCCAAATGAACAAACCCAATATTCTGAAATTACTGAATCAACATGCTATGCCAAATTGTATTTTTAATCTTGTTCATGAAGGAGTGATCCATGAATCTAGAGGGTTTTTTTAATTTTTTGGTAAGAGTCTGGAATGGGAAAACCTTCTTCATAGGCCATTAAGATCCTGTTCTTAATGTCCTTAGTTCTTTGTTAATCAGTAGACACATTCCTAATGAATTTAATTAAAAAAGAAGAAATTATCTGTTGGTTGTGGAGTGGTTTTTTGTTGTTTTTGTTATTTTGAGTACATATAATTACAAATTAAGCAGAACTTAATTTTTGCAGTGCAATGGCACAGGAATATGCAGACACTAATCTAAGTGGCAAGTAATTTGAGGCATATGAATAATTACTGAACTTAACAAGGAGAGACTTTTTTTTCCCATATACTTTTCATATTCTTTTATGATTTTGCATAGGCATTGCAATGAAGGCATAAACCATATGAATGTGTTCATGTGCTTTGAGGGCTACAGTAAAGCTGTCACTGTTCATATAAAATAAAAGTAATGCCACTTCTCATATGACCTATTTCCTCTTTAAATATTTATATTATTATATTTATATAATTTATAGCCATGCATAACACTATCTATGTGCACAGCTGTCACACTTCAGTCGCAGTACAATTTGATTTACTTCTAAAGTTAAATACCTGCTGCTTATACAAAATTGCATTATTCTGCCTTTGAGATAGGCGTGCGGGAATATGCAGATGTACTAATAGTTACATTTCTACAGGCATTCTGTAATTATTGTAGTTCAACACTGAGTTACTGTATCATCATCCATCTCTTTCTCTGTCAATAAAAGAGCATTATTAGCATCAGAAAATCACTATTAATCCACTTGATCTCTACTGAACCATCATTATTCAACTGGTTCATCACATTTCACTTAAGAAGATGTGTTCACGTGATCCAGTGATTGTTCCACACGACTAGAGATTCACAGGAGCAATAGCCTCTGATTAAGAGATTCAGACCTGTGTTGACTGGATAACTGTAGGTCCTCCAGACTATTTTGTTTTCTGTTGTCCTGGTTTGGGTGAAAACAGGACTAATTCTGTTCAGTGATTTTACTTTTCAGTTCAGTACTTCTGATTAACAGCACTTTCTGAAGTTAGAAGCATGTTTTTGCAGTGTCTGCTGTCAGCAGTGATAACAGCCCATGTTTAGA
>JANHFX010003863.1:0-43393 GCA_027560015.1 Chloroceryle amazona
TCCTTTGATTTCTCACCTTTCTAATAAGTTCCAATGTTTTCAATACTTCCTCATACAGAAAGCTTTTGAACCCCTAATTGTTTTTGATGTTCATTTCTGAACTCTACTTTGCTATCCATTTCTTCATGCAAAATGTTAGCAGCACCATGGAGACTCATCCAGTTGAAAGCAGACCATGGATATTTCTAGTCTTGTTCTGGGTGATTCCTCTAACACCCATGCATTTTTGTTCACTGCTTTAAACTACGAGACCCACCCTCACACCCCTGGTGTGTATTTGAACCCGGAGGCAGATGTTTTCATGATGTTCTCCATTAGAATAGGCAAGTTGGTCTCCAACAGGGTTTTAGTCGATTCCATTTGTTTAACCTGAAATCACAGAGAGGCCAAATGCAGTCACAGTCAGGGGAGAGGATAGTGAAGATAGTAGATGAGGTAGCAATATGATTCCTCTCCTCTTAGGAGATCAAGAGTCATGTCATCACATCCCACTGCACAATGACATTTGGAGAGGAGGAAAAAGGAAGAGGAGAGGCAACCTGTAACTACTGCTCTGCTTATAGTGACTAGCAAGGAGAACTACTGAGACAAATACTGACAAAACTTTATTTTCACCAAAATCTCTTTCCCCGTTCCTGCTTTGGCGAAGAAAAAGTCCTCACAGACCCTTCTGAAAAGGCATTCAAACAAGAGGCTGCCAAAACTGGAGTGCAAGAGCCATGGGCTTGAATTGTACCATTTGACCAGCAGTACCAGAGCGTGCTCAGGTGTTTGCTTCTCAGCACGGGACCATGGCCAACTGTCTTCTTTTCTGCCCTACATTCTGTGGTCCTGCTCTGGCAGGGGGGTTGGACTCGATGATCTCCTGAGGTCCCTTCCAACCCCCACCATTCTGTGATTCATCCATGGCTGCCTGGGAAACAGAGTCAGCAAAGGGATTAGGACCACAGGAGGCAGTACTGCTGGAATCTGTCCCTTCCCAGGACAGTCCTGCCCTCTGAGCCTGTCAGAGCACAGTGCTGCTTTCTACAAGAAGCTTCTTCCACCACTTGTCATGATTCTGAAGGATTTTCTGCTAAACTTTATGCACCTTAAGCACAAGGTATGAATGGTGAAAAAGCTCCCTGCTCTACCTGCAGTTACTTTATATGCTACATTAGGACTCTCCTTAGCAGCACTAAATCTGTCCTCTTTACCACGTGACTAATGAAAACCAGACAGATGTCTGCTATTAAGATAAACCACGCAGTGGAGGTTTCTTGTGTTTGGTGAACTGAGAAATAGAAGCTACTCCCCACACCACCAGCTATGGATTATCTCACTGAAAAATCACAGAATAGCAACAAACTATTCATTATCTTTCCTTACTATAAACTACTGAAATCACTCCATAAATGTTTTTCTTTTATAATGATAAACATTTCTGTCACGTAGTTGGTGTGCTTAATCATTTTTCAATTTAGGGGACCATCTCATTTTCACTGGGAAACAGTTTATAAAAATACTCGAGAGTGAAAGATTGCTCATAAAGTTTTCCAAGTACACTCTTGTGTTTTTCAGGTTAAACAGTCCCTCAGTATTTGCGAGATGTTTGCACTGATGTTTAGACCATGTCAAATTATGCAGCTAAGCTGTTTCCACAAAGAAAAATGTGGACTTGGGAACTGTGAGATGATTCTCTATTTAGCTTCTGTAAAAGAAACGTAAACTTGTAAAGAAAGGTTGTTGGAAGCAGCTTTATGGGATGAAAAGTGGAAACAAAGTAATGAAGTTGTTCTGGTTATGTTAATTCCCCCAAATCATATTCTTTTTTAAACAATATAAAACAAGAAACCACGTATCATTCCTATTTCTCGTGCTCACATCACAGAAGGCAAGAGCATATGGTAAATGAATTTGTTATATATACCCAGCTTCCTTAGCAGCTCTGACTACACTCTCGGGAGCATTTTGAAGTTACTTGAGAAAAAACACCCTTGGTATCTTTTCAGTTATGAACTTGCAAAAACCTGATCTGTTCCTTCGATGGAAGGATGGGAAATATTTTAAGATCCCTCACTGAACAGGGTTCCTTCTACCTCAAAACCCTCTTTCGTCTTGCTAACAATATCCACTTGATTATCCTATGAGGGTGAAGAACTTTGCTGAGACATTCATTTGAAAAGACAATTTTCTATTTCTATTTCCAAGATTCCCACCCTATGTTTTCCAAACTTACCTAGAATATCACTTTTGTAAAAGACAGGTTGTGTTTGGCTTGTAAGGAAGCTGTATTTGGCATTGTTTGTCCACCTGCACTCTATTGCAAGCAACCTGAACTTTTGAACTCAAGGGCTAGGAGTCTTTGTTCAAATATTTCTTGCTTTGTTCAAATGTTTCTTACTGAAAATGATATTTTTTCCAGACTGAATTCCTAAATGGTGGGTTTGGTTTTGGTTTGGTTGGTTGGTTTTTATGTTTTTCTTTTAAAAATGTTTATTAGTAAGCAAAGGTGAGCAAACTTAGTTCTTCTAATAGGTACAACTCAGCTGTTCCAAGATCTCTTCTGTATAGGTTACTCTTCCATAATGGGCTCAAATTTCCTACATCTTGGATTCACAGAATTTCAAAAAGTTTATCTCTCATGGGAACTTTACTTCTGGAGGTAAAACCAGGGCCAGGCAGCAATGAAAGTGTATTTCTGTAATGCTACAGCTGTGAACGACAGAGATAAATATCAAATTAAGACAAAAGCTTTTGCTTGCAGAATATCTGTCCCTAATTATTTAGTATTTTATACTAAAATCAAAGCTGAGGCTCACAGCATTCCCAAATTGTTATCTTATATTTTCAGTCAAGTATTTTGATATTTGATTTCCCATCTCAGTACAAAGCAAAAAGATTTCTGAACAGTTGAGGCTTTTTGATAGGAATGCAGATACCTGCTTGACCTACAACAAAATATTGATCACAGTCTTCATCCACATTGGAATTCTTCTTACTGTATTTGCACGATGTGTCCAGTCTTTTTTCTTAGTTGCATCTCACACACTGCCTCATATTGGCTCAGTTCCACATTATAAAAATCTAAAGACTATTTTAACTGGAGATATACCCAGAAGAAATTAACCTTGCATTAAGAATATAAGAATTAATATAAGAATTAATATAAGAATTAATATAAGAATTCGAGTGGCACTCATTGTGCCACTACAAACCTGATCAGCAGAATTAACACCTTCTCCTCCAAACCACAACCAAAATGTAGCTGATCAAAATCACATTTAAGCTGATGGATGTTGTGAAAATTTATAACTCATTATTTTTTCCTGCTGTGATACTAAGAGCAAGAAGAATGTGCATAGAAACAAGAGAGTTGATTCCACAAAGCGTGACGGAAGAATGCACAATTTTAACTGGTGACCACCTTCACTCCTTAATGGCCATTGTTTGGCTACACGTGGTCTTGTATAATTGCCTGCACACCATAGACAGACTTCCAAGAACAAAAAGAAAAAGAAGGGAAAAAACCTACATGACATAATAAGCCTTTAAAAATGACAGTGACATGGTTTTTTGTGAGATTTAGCCGTGACCTGATGTCACCAAGTTCCAGCCAGTAGGTCTACTTAGGTGTAGCCAGCAATGTGTCCAAACACGAGCTCATGAAATGATTTGAAAATTGGATTTTACACTTTTTTTTTGTTGGGTGACTTTTACTTCACAGAGATTTTTGCATGGGATCCAAACCTTCTCCCTTGATTTCTAACTAGCTCGTACGTGCCCCAGCACTTTGTAAAGCAAAGTGGCTGTAATGAAGAAACAGTCAGAGTGCTGGTCTATTCATTCCAAGTATACATGCAGAAGGCATAATAATAGTAAGGCTAAGCTTGTTCTCAGCTCACAGTGGTGAGCGTTCAAGGATTGCCAGGTGAAGTATTCTTAATCATTTCCCCCTTCTCACCCCCATATAAATGAGAATACAGAACAGCTACAGAATTAGATAGAGGCCATGCTGGAAGCTGTCAGTTCTAGCTTCTCAAAGCTTTCATTACCCATGTCATGTGTGATGACATAAGAAAAAATTCTTTGATCTTGAGAGAAGAGAAGAGAAAAAACCCTAAATTGAATGTGAATTGTAGTATGGGAGACCTCACACGGCTTTTTAAAAAAGCCAAGGGTTCCTGAGATCACCCATTTTATCCATTGTCAAGAAATGCCCACCTCTATCTTGTAAGCCACCTTTGCTGGCATAAATGGTGAGATATCATCTCCAAAAGAAACGGGTTGGTTTTCAAAGGGATGTGCAGGAGGTTCACTAACAATTGCCTGTATTTGTCAATGGGTAGTTAATAAACACTCTGTTGGAAAATTTACCTCTGAGCATCCACTCTCCTTTTAGTTGTACAATGGCAGCAGCCAGTTTTCTAAAGGAGCTCCACCCAGCCGGCCTCTCCAGCTGGGAGGGCAGGAGGACATCTGTCTCCAGTGCCAGTGTCAGTCCTATCCTAACAATCGGTGTTTCTCCTCAGCTGAATTTATTATTTGCACTAAGTAATCTGTTTCAGCTGAATTTCCTTTTCCAAGGTTACTGCATATGGGATATAAAAGTCCATCTCTCTCATGACTTTTCTTTTTTCCCTAAAAGGTTTTTTGTCATTGAGACACTGAGCCACATTCTTTATATGTGATTCTTCCCTGATGGCTCTTCAGTGCTTTTACCCCAGAGTATCTCTGCTTGATTTGTCCCTCTCTCTAACACTGATCTCACTCTAATTGTATTTTCTCATTTCTTTTGCAATAAGATTGCTTTTCCAAGAGAAGGGTCTGATGTTTATCACGTACTCTTGCAAGCAGAGAACATGTCATCCTGTGTGTTTATGAAATGCCACATGTACCAAGTAAAATAAACATAAAATAACATGCTAAGTAATAATGATAAACTGAAACGTGCCTTGAATAGAAATATGATTTATAGCTGTCAAAGTCACCTAGAAACAAATCTAGTTACCACGTGCTTGTCTATATTATTGAGTTGCTATACTTATTTAATTTACTCTTCCAGTGAGTTACTGTATTTATTTAATTTACTCTTCCAATATGTTTATTAGGGATATTTTGCTCTGTGGTGTACACATGTACAGCCAAAACCATATTTTACATTCACAGTTCAAATATAATATATTTTTTTCTCTCTCTGTTCTAACATGAAATCACCAGAAACACTTCAAAAGAGAACATAGGAACACTTCAGGGGTCTGAAGTCCTTATCTGTGTAGAGCCTAACTGGGAATTTGACATGTAAATTAGCAAAAGGCTGATGTCAGCTTCCAAATTAACTTTTTTGCATCGGTAAGACTCTAGTTTCCATTTTAGGTGTTCCCAAACTTATCCCCACATGTTGAATTTTAAACCACCCACAGCTGGTTTTGCTTGGCACCATCTCCCAAGGTGCTCCGGAGAAGCAAGGTATTGAGTGCAAGCAGGTTAAACTGCATGTAATAAATACCTTCATAAACAGCAGGAGCTCATCAGATGAGACTTATGTTTGCATTTACTAATGTTCAAAGAAGGATTTGTGATTTGATTCAGACCATCCTAGACCAGGAGCCTTGTTTCCTTATATTAACACTTATATTGTAGTGATGGAATCACAATCTTTAAACTGCTCTCATGCCAAAGTTGACTCCAAAGTCTCTGTACAGGTCAGTCTAAGGCTCCAACAACCTGTGTAGGAAAAGGCTGGTACTACCCACCTGGATAGTCTGCCTAGCTTTTGTACTTTTGTGCTTAGGAATTGCCACAAAATAATTGGATGATTAAATACAGCAGATAAAATCTATTGTGTTCTAGTCCCTTAACCTTAATTTAATATTAATTGCAAAACCAGCAAAATCAAACACTTGCACGGATCTGATGGGCAGGAAGTTCTTACTCCTATCTTATTTCATATATCCTTTCCTTATTTTTTTTCCTATTCACCCCTACTACAACCTCTCTTACTAAGTTAAATATTTCCTTTCCATTCTGAATGTTTATACTGGATTTTGTAGACTTGCTGTATCTTTCATTACCAACCATTTAACCCAGCACCAGATATTTCAGCTCATTCGATGCATTATTCCTCCTGTGTGTGTGTTTTATTTTAATTTTCCAACACAGCAGGCATTGCTTTGGATGTAAATAAAAGTCAGATATTGAACAAAAATCTCAAACTTAGGATTCTTGTTTTAAAGGGGTCTGTTGAAATGCTGTTATTTTCCATTCAAAAGTACCATGTTACTTATCAGTTGGTAAGTGAGCAGATACAAGCTCAGGATATGGTCAGGAAATCACAAACATCCTCAGCAGTCCTAGATAAGGCAGTGTTTACTTTAGCATTGCACTGCTTTTAGCATTTGAAAAATATGGTCATGGATATTTCAAGACAGATGGAAAACAGTCTCTTCTAGAAAAGTTTTAGGGTAAGATGAGGCCGTGCTGAAGTAGAAATTATTATTTAGATGATCTGGAGAACAGCTTTTTGCCCCTGAGCATTTTTTCTCTGAACAAAGCCAGGTAATTGAAATAATTCTGTGGATGTGTGCAAGGGGTGAAGTATTGTGAGTAAGAGCCTCAATACTTAGGGGATACTTACTAGGTAGCTACCTGTTAGATTGGTCCTAAGGGACAAATCAAAACAGGACTGAAATAGGTGACTATTAGCCCAGATTCAGAGATACCACATAAATCTGTCTTAAGAGATGGATAAGGGAGTGAAGTACTTAAGGAAGTAATCTGGGAGGAGAATAATGGCAAGCGACTGCTGTTGCTACTGTGGCTTTGTATTTATCTGTGCATTTCAAGCATCCTTGAAACCATTTCTTTACCAACATATGGATTAACTCCATCCTAATGCAATCGCTGTGGGCACCATCAGTTTGAGGAAATACATACTTCAGCTTAGCACGTGGACATACTTTATCCAAGCAAAACTGTAGGTTGTGTGAAAGTTAATGGCTGGACTTGATGATCCCAAGGGTCTTTTGCCAACCTGAATGATTCTGGTTCTATGAAAGAAGCCAAAAGAATGCTGTCGTGTCCCACCTTTCTCACTGCACTATACGTCTCCCATCTTCTGAAGCAGTACCTGTCCCTCTCCACCCAAGCATGCTGCAATCCTGAAAAAACCTAACAGTTGCCTTTGTTTCAAATGGAAACGTGCTCAAATTTTCCTCCATCGCTTTCTCAAATGGTTTCTCTCACTGAGTTTTGACACTTTCCTGGTTGTTTCCTCATGTCTCTCGCAATGGATTATTCCTTTCAATCAGCAGCATTAGTGTTCTGTCTTAACACAGCAGTATTTTAAATTCTTTTTTCACCTGGGCCCAATGTGGAAACCATGTCCTAATAGTGACTTTAAGCATAACTTAAGACAAACATTTGTTTCCAAGGCAGCCACAAGATTAGACCTCTAGAGACTCAGTTGCGTGAGAATGCCAATACCAGTCTGATGCAAGTGAACTTGTCATCAGTCATCCAGTTAAATGTGTTTGGGTCTTGATACCCTGTCCTATTACAACAATTCTTGACGTTTAGATCACAATCCAAGATAGGAGCGTCAGAGTTAACCAGCTATGTAAGTTCATCCTTAAATACATCAGCCATTTTTCCTCTTTCTGAGCTAGCTGGAACAAACTGGGAGGAGGGACTTTATTAAGCTGTCAGTTATGCTGAGAGCACAGACTGCACCTCTGGGAATATGGAAGCAACACAGAATGCCTGGTGTTCTCATGTTAATATTAATACACTCGATCCCGTTCCAGCTCACTTATTTTAATACTGGAATTTGAGCTTTGGGAATAGATCTAATTTGTAGAGTTTTAGATTCAACCAGAAACATACCCAACTGTATTTCTTGCACATCCGCATCTCCAAAAAGTAGCTGAATTATCATGATTTCACAACTTAGGGGTAGAAAGGAGCTATGAAGAGGGCTTTCAGGGGTGCTCTATAACTCCTTCGGAGTAGTTCAAGTTTCCATTCCACCTCTCAGTCACCAGGGAAAAGAAATGGGACACAGATTTGGCGTCTGAGTAAGGAAATTGTATATGAGCACAGACTGAGCCTCCTGCATAGAGAGTATAGCTGGTCACAGCTCTCAGTTTAAGGATTTATGGATGGCTATATTATGTCTCAGCATCTGTTCTGCATCACAGCTTATGACATGGAGAAGAAAACTCCCACAGTGATTTGAGCAAAGACAACGCTGCATTCATTGACAGTATGGCAGACAAAATTTTGGCCCTGCAAACAAAATATTTGGTTCATTGGTTGGTTAGATTTTCTGGAAATAGTCAGGCTTCCTGCTTGAAATTTCTACATATTTATTAGACTTCAATATCTAAATTTGGGTCACTGCAAGATCTCATTATCATCTGTACACACTGCCAAAATAAAACAATTTGCATTTCAAATAATAAAAAGAAAGTGAAATATCATTTTCTCTTCGTCTCTGCCCAAGTTTGACTTTATTCTTTGTCAGAAGCCTGTTAAACAGCCTTATCATGGTTAGAGGGTCTGCAGTGTGTGATGTCCAGCAGACACAGAAAATTATACCAGAGTGGAGAATTTTCTTTTGAAGAAGTCTTAGTGAGGGTTGCACTTAAAAATGAACTTTGATTCTTCCTTTTCATGACATTTTCCTTTCTTAACAGAAGTATAATCACTTTCATTGGCTGACCAAGTGTTTATAAGTGCTGAATCATGTGTCCAATGTTTGGATTCTCAGTCACATCATATCAACCATCACCAGCCTTGTACCACTGACTTACTTTCTTCTATTCTTGTCTTTTAAAATTTATATATAGAGAGAGATGTTATTATTGCTTAGATACTGTCATTCTCTCTGACTTCTTTCATGGCCATTATCACGGCCAGATTTTACCCTCTAATTGCTAGAAGCTGGTAAGATTGAACCAGGCAATCTCTTAAATCAAAAGTCCTTTGGTGGAAATGGTGATAGAAAGGAGGTTTTACTCAACTTCATTCTCCTGAGGACAACAAAAAAGTGAATACTAAAGCAGAACAATTTTAAGAATCCGTTTTACTGGAGAAAAGAGAAACAACTTGAATTGTAGATGACCCTTAGAAAGAGGCCTGAGAAGCAACCTAAACATCCAGAAGTCTGCCTGACTTTTGGGGTATGTCATTAAGGTCTTAAAGGTTTTCAATATCACATTGTGAATGGGAACATTAACAACTAAAAGGCTTCCAAGACACGCACTTCAGTCCGTGGTGCAGTGTCTTTTTCAGCCCCTTGGAAAATTGTAAATTGGAACTGACCGTTGGAAATGTCCAATGTAAATATTTAAGTTGATCATTCTTATCTTACGTGTACATTGGCTAAAAAGCCCAAGAGGTTGCCAAGCCAACAGTCCAAAGGAGTTCTTAGTGAAGAACAAGACATTCCAGTTAGCTGCAGTGAAAATACAAACAGGGTTTCTCCTAACAATTAACTGGAAGAATAGAAACAATGTGAGCATTCCACAAAACAGCACAGTGTGGGAAGTTCTTGGTTCTTGGTGTTTTTTCTGAAAAACAAAGCTTTTTTTTTTTTCTGAAAGACTATTGATTCCATAGTGATTCCACAAATAAGCTTTTTACTCCCCCCAAAATGAATCTGTCTTAGGGAAGTGGTGTGGTTTTATCAGGTTTTGGGTTTTCTTTCATCATAACTTTGACAAAATAAGTCTTTATTAAAAATTTGGTTATATACAATGCTGTGGATCCCTCATTCATGCAAGAGGAGGGTTTATTAGTGTGGATAGTTCCATGTGGGACACTACCTAGGATGATAATTTTCCCACATGGCTGCTAAGTTTAGGCACCATTACCTACACGGTGTCAGCAGAAGGTTTGTTATCTCGTGGCATTTATGTGACAGGGCTGCCTAGAACTCTCATGATACATGGTGCAGAAGGATGATCTGTGACATGTATGGAGCTCTGCACAGAAGTCCACCCTGGACCACAGCTATGGAACAGGTCCCTCTTCATCTAGTGGCAATGTGACTCTATGCAACACTGCAGAGACATCTGTGTTCACCTAGTGCAACTGCATCCCATGAAGTATGGAATTTCATTCATCCTCTGCCTACCTATAAGTGCTGCAGAGTTCCCAAGTCCAATTTCACAGCAGCGTGATAGTTTTCCTCACAAAGTAATAATTGTGTGCCCTTTCGATTCGCCTACACATGCCCACTGATGGCACAGGTCATAAACTTGACCAAGGAATTTGGCTCAGGCTCCGGTGGTCTAGAGAATATTTTCTGAATTTATTTCAATGTTTTAATTATGGTTAAGAGCTAACTTCTTCAGAACCCTTCTAGCTTAGGTAGAAGCAAACTATTAAAATAAAATACAGTAAAAGGGAAATATTTGTTGGGTTGGGCTTTTTTTTGTACCAAATTATATTTTCAGATTATTGATGTTATGAGCTAAAGATACTCTGTGCTTTTTAAAGAGCTGGTCTAAGAATGATTTTCTTCTTAACACATTTTAGTCATCTACACCATGGCTGTCTAATCCAGGATTCTTGATTTCCGAGTCTTCTCATTACAGAGAGGAACTGGTATCACCAGAGTGTGCAACATCTCCCGTGTCTGTAACATCTTTGTCACGCAGGGCGAATGTGTCTGTGCTGGCATCTGTCTCTGAGACCCGATGTGCACCTGTAGAAGCTATTCAAGCTCTCCCCATCCTCTCTCTTTGCACCCAAACCTACATTTACCCAATGTAAGAAATTTACTCGGGCATATAATATGCAGCTAGATACTCCTAACTGCACAGTCACTGCCCTCTGTTTCAGTCTATCTTCCTTTCCCGTGCTATGCTTAGCTAAGTTAGATTTTCCACTTGTCTTAAGGTTGAAATCTGTCTCTGCTCATCAAGAATTCCACTCAGTTTGACAATGGAACATTTTGAATCAATTAATTACTGTTGTTGAAACACATACTTGAAGTGTAAGCAACCGAGTGAAGATAAAGTAAATGGGGACAAGAATGAATTTCACCGACTTACTGACAACAAAGAAACCAAAAATTAATTGGAAAAAAAAAATCCAAGTTAATTCTTTCTACCTGGATTAAAAAACAACCAACCAAACCAAAGAAACAAAACCAAACCAAACCAAAAAACCCAACCTTCTAAACTCTACCAAATTCTGCCTGAGAGAAACACAGTATGTTTTTGTGTTACCCATAAATGCACATGTGCAGATGTACAAATGTGTGTGTGCGTACGTTGTTGGGTGTGCATACATATATGGGGGGGTATGAGGATGAACTATATCTATTAGTTGGAATGTCAAATGTTAGCAGATAGATCACTACAGTTAAACACAAAGACACACTTGCTGCTGAAGTCCAGTCATTTTTCATTGCCCTTCTTCCTTCCTTCTTCTGAACTTGCCATTTGACCTAACCTCTCCTCAAAACACCCCAACTCATACTGCTGCAGTTTCCTAGTCCTAAAGTTTGAGTACTTCTTCCTTTTCTGTCATGAGATCCAGGAATAACCTGCTCCCTTTTTCTCCCAAATCCCTCTGTGGTAGTTTCCATTCCCAGTTCTCCATTTATGTTACAGATTCATTGGCCATTTTTCTTTCTTGTCCTATGGTAAAACAATGTTTTCCTACAGATAGTCAATGAGTTTGAATAATTTCCATCCACTAATTTTATCTTTAATGTAATATTCTTTTTCTTTCTCCTCCAGCTGGAGCCGTGTCCTAACTTTTAAGTTATTTAACTTATTCCATCAAATCTACTGCTATAAAGAAATATTCCTCTCCCACGACATTATCTTTTCATCATCTCTTTTCACTGCACAATAGCCCAGAGATGTGTTTTCATTTGCGCTCTGTATATTTTGATTTCTGCATGGAGTTACTGGTATTTCTTTCCTCACAAAATGGTATTTATTTTATGATAATCACCTGATGATGGGATAAATGGTTTGTAATACTTTTCCCACTAAGTCAACACCAGAAAGAAGGCATTTAGCTCCTTGTGCTCCAGATGTAGAAAGATCTGTAGAAATTAGAGGAAGTTCATTCGTGCACTGGAATGAGACTTAGAGGAGGAATATTTAAGCCAAATGTGAGAGAAAAACATCTCTCAAACTTTCTGCCACAGAAATGGGTGCCAGGGAAGGAGGCTATGGCTGTGAGAGAGAAAAACAACGCATCCATTTCTGCTTTCTGTGTCCTGGTCTGTGACCTGGACATAAGGCATTAGGCTTTACATCCAAGGTATCCATCTCTCTGAGGTGCTGCACAGCGTTCAGTTACACTTCCTCTGTGCCTTCCCTTCACTCCAGAATGTACTAATTTAGGATATCCAAAACAGTGCCTTTGCCATCTCAGATACCTAAACAGATTAGGTGGAGTTTTTTCTATCACTATCCTAAATTTAGGTACCTGAATTGCCATTTGGGCACCTAAGTATTAGTTTAGTGCTGATGTGAAGCTGTAGCAAATCACACACATCCACCATTACATAATTTCTGACATGACATGTTGGCTTTATATCATGTGGGGTATGATGAGGCAAGATCTTCCACCCACCTTGCCACTCCCTGCCTAGCTGCACCTGCTCCCTCCTATGCACCCAAATCTGTGTTCCAGGGATGTAGGGATAGTGGGCGATGCAGAGGCGTAAAACTCACAGTCAGGAATTAATGAGGGCCAAATATGGCCCAACGAGTCCACAGAAAATTGTTAGCATGTGAGTGAATATACAGGGGAGCTAAAAATGTCCCAGTGAGTCTACGAGGAAGCAGCAGACTTGCCATGACTAAGCTGATTTTTGAAAACTTAAGATATTAGAGGAAATTCTCAGACTACAGCATTAGTTAGGAATAAAAAGTATACAAGTTCAAAGAACACAGAAATCCCTGAGTTTCCAACCTTTTCATACATGTAACCTTCAAAATGCAAAGCAAATTTGGAAGTGGAATAGCAAATCTGAGTAAAAGTAACAAGGCTTTTGTATTAGAAACTGTTAAATATATTAAAAAGAATGCTGTAAGCAAGTTGGGCTTGCTTGATATCCTGCACAGACCATAGATCATCAGCTATGGGTTTATATTCCAACATCACTTCAACAGCTGAGAAACTCTTTAAAACTGTTGTGAAAGTTTTCAGCTAATTCAATAACAGTAAATTAGATTGTCCTAGATGATAATTCCTGTATTCCGTGTGTGGGCCTAGAGATAATTTGCATAGTACAATCTGTATTACAGCAAGATGGGGCAAGCACATTCTGTTTACTTTGGTTCAACTACTGCTCATTCTGTAGCCAAAGATTAAGGTGGGGCTGGTTCCTTCAGGTTCTCTCAGACTGTTTTTTTGGTACCATTATGACATCTCACATTTTAACTATGGGAAGATCCTTTAAAAGCCTGAAGTTATTTCTTTAAGGACAGTCTTCATCACTCTTACAGCTTCTCAACAGGGCTTATTAGCTCAAGAGGGCACCACACTAACAGAAATCTAATTTCCAGGTGGTTTATGGCCCATCTGTGCTGTGAGCACTGCAAGCTCAGGTCTTCTTGCAAGGACCTTCATGTAGATTTATCCTCAGTGGCTGGGTAAATAAAACAGATGAAGGGCTATTTCCTCACTCAAAATAAGATGGCACTGCTCACATCCGTACAGGTGAAGCCTTCTCCCTTGCCTCCACCTACACCGTGTGTTGTGAACAGCATGTGAGCTGTTCTGTGCCCTGAACCACATTCAAGTGGGTCTGGGAAAGTCTTAGCACAAGCTTTGCACCAGGCAGAAGAGTAACAATGAGTCTTAGCAATATGGGAGACTGCTTGAAACTGTAGTTTTCAGTTATTATTTTAGATGTACTTCTGGCAGAAGTGTGGGGGGGGTGTCTTTTGTGTGGTCTTTATTTTAATCCTGGAGTGAAATGCAGGTCAACATGAGAAAGACAAGTGGCCCTAACTTAGCAATCATTTATATCAATGTATTCAAAAGCTGACTTGGGGCATCACCATTTTCTCATACGTCTCCTGAGGTCCTTCATTCTTTATTTGCACATACAGATTGAAGATGAATTCCTGAAACACCACTTGGGTGTTTCAAGGGGACTCTCGAAACTAGAAGAAGTTCCCCACAAATATTCAGCCAGTGTCAAATTTTTGTTGTATACCAAATACATTTCCCTTTATGAACCTCATCAATATAAATTAGTTTTAAATGGCCTTCTCTTTCATTAAGTTAGTTGGATTTGGTTGTGATAAGCTTATGGCTTTCTAATGAAACTCTTATTTGGGTTTCTTTTCCGTGAAGAAGTGTCCCATGGCCACTGCCTGTGTAATGTGGTCACAGCAGGTTTAAAAGCCAGTTCTCAGGGGACCTCAGAACAGCTTAGCTTACAGAAATGATCTTAATGAATCACTGCTTAAACTTCTTTAGTGATCATGAAAAGGAGAAAGGCAGCATCCAACTGTGTTGGAGGACAGGATGTCCTGGGAATTTGTGCCTTTGGATCTGCAAGCTTGTTATATCCTCTTTTGCTGTGGAGCTGAGCCACACAGCATAAAAAGCCACCATTTAAAGTGTCTCTAGTATTTTTAGAGCTGAGACTCTAAAATGGTCCCAATGTGTACTATGTGGTCAGCTCTGCTTAAGCTTTACCCGAGCAGAATTATTTCAGCTGTACACAACAAACAAATTTGGAGGCGTTGTTAATAATTTTGACGTGTCAAATACCAATCTGATGCTGCTGGTTTATGTAATTTTATATTCTAAGAGTGGTTTTGCTTTAGGCAGCACGTAGAAGCTCATTTAGACAATCCTTACTCCTTTTCAAAACCAATTGGTGTTCAGAAATCCTGGTCCTGATAGTATAAATAAGAACCTTGCGTGCCCAAACACCATCTCTCTCATCTTCTGTGCTTCTGGTTAATACCTATTAGAGTAACTGCAACACAGGGCAGTCAACAGGGGAGAGGAGCAGCTCTTTGTCATCCCATATTTGCATCAGGACTGTATGGTTGCAGACACAAGACTCCCTCTGAAATTCATCAGGGTTTAGTTATAGTTTACATAGCAACACTAATTATCCTAGTTTCAAAAATGGCATCAATTACACAGTTGGTAGAAAGAAAGATCTAGAGATACGACTGCATTTTTGGTTTCTTTGACACAGATTTAAAAACAAACACACCAAATAATAACAAATAAATGGGCAGACTTTGAATATCTCAGAGTTGAGATGATGAACTTATGTTTATTTCAAGAGGGCTGAAATTTGCCCCTCCCATGAAGACTGCATGCTTCAGACACATAAGATGCTGAAGATGGGTGTGTTATTTTTTCCCATACCCCAAAACCAGTGGCACACAGGTGGATTTTAAACCAAGCTTGAGGCTGTCAGAGCAAGTGAAGTATGGTCTGAGCATGCTGGAGAGGCCAAGGCCCCCCTGGGCTGTGCAGAGATGTTTTCCTACCCTTCACCAGTGGAATCTCAACATAACTGGTGCCTGGGTGGCATTGCAGGGGCCTCTATCCAGGTTGTGCTGCATATCCACTTTCTGAGATCCAAGTCCATTAATAATATCTGACACTGGAAATCTCACATTTAAGGCACCTAGGGGCATTATTTGATGTCAAAACTCATTTAAAAATTAAAACAACTCTGTTCTTGTTCAGTTAAAGCAAGTGATGTCCAAACACTGTCTCTGTTTACTCCTGAAAGATTTTTTGAAACAAAGAGGTGCTTTCTGTGGGAAGCACTTTTACTGTCTTTTGTGTCAGAAAATTTCCATTGCCACCTGGGTTGGGAAAAATTTGGACATAAAGACATAAAATACCTAAAAGAAAAAGGTTACCAATTAAAAATGCGTTTGCTTCTCCTGTACAGGACAAAGAATAAGCAGATGGGATAATAAGATGAGAACAAGGGGAAAATTACAGATCAAAATATCTAATTTTCTGTGTTAAATAGAGCGAATTACTTCAGGAGGTAATAAGCAGAAAATTAAAAAGATGAGAGAGAACAGCAACTTGGCTTTTCCTTATCAGCATAAACGGTAGTAGAGATAAATACTTATGTTACCCATTGTTCTGGTCCAGTTTCCTTTTTGACTGTCCTGGAAAACTCTTAGTAAAACATTGACAATTGATGGAAGTTCAAAGAACAAGCAACTTGATTTTTTTTGTTTGAGAAAGAGAAATCACAAACCATTAAAAAGTGTTATTAATTTAACTTCCTTCTGGGATCTTTAGGTCATGTTCTTTATGTCCTTGCAAAGCAAACACTGAAGAAGGCAGCAGTCAAATATTCCTTATATAGGGTAGCCAGTCATTGCATTCAGAAATAAAGATGTTCACTTCATAATTCAGGGGTTTGCAAACACAGCTACGTGCTCTTCATCACCACTTCCAGTAACGTGTTTCGTTCATCCCGTGGGGTCTCAGTTGACAATTCAATTGAAAGAAATATTACACGAAGGAATGACCATATTGGTACTCCAGACAACCGTGCTACTTCTGATCCCAGTTGTGACAGAGCTGCGCAATAATTTTATCTCTACAAAAGACCAGAGTATATTAAAGCCTTGAATGGGGATTTAAAAAGTCTTGCATCTGGATGGTAGCTGCTTTGTGTGAGTTGATCATTTTTCTCCCATTCCTCACCTAGTTTAGTTTAGGAAAACTACTTAGATTATCCACATGAAAGAGAGGCAAACTGACACCACGTTATAACTTAGCTGTAACTCATTATACGAAACACGTCTTTAATATCTTGTGAAAGGACACGTCTAAAAGTGACACATAGCACAGAGAAAACAATACCTGCTGTGATCTCCCAGTTTCCTTACAGTCTCAGATTGGGAATCAATACTGGCATTTGTTGTATTATTTACATGAAGGACTCAGAAATGGTCCTCATTGTTTTATAGGAAGGGGGTTATCTTCAGGGTTTAGAAGCAAAGAGATAAATGGTTAGATAGTGATCTCAAGGCTACCTGAGAATTTGGTGGATAAAATAAGAAAAGTAACCTAAATTTCATGGTCTGAGTAATAATCACTATTCCTCACAAACTGTTCTCTAGCTACTGCAGTCTGCCTGGCAATGCTGATACCGTGACTTCTCCTTTACCTCTGCACCACCATGCTTAGCAAGGGCAAAAGGTGAGCAGCCTGAGGAATTGAAAGTGGAAATGAAGAGCACTCTTCCAACAAAGAAATTGCTTAATTAATAAAACAACTCATTTGGAGAAGCTGTGAGACCTTTCACTTTGGTTGGATTGGACTATAAGATCTTTTTGAGGTCCCTTCCAATCCTTAATATTTTGTGATTCTGTGGATTCCTTTCAGAATACCGATTTTAGTCAAGCACATCATGTTAGACTCAGTAGAGTTGTAGAGGGAATTTAAAGTCATGCGGTGTGTGAGAATTAGTAGTTCACTCTTAAAGTAAGTCTAAAAATCTATATGGGAGAGAGAGGTTCTGAGAAACTAAGATTACATAGACTGTAAACTTTCTTATCATTTTAATATATACATGGAGGCTGCCTAGGAAGTGGAATCTTATATCTGTGCAAAATGTCCATGACTATTTAAGTGCAGTTTCTACTACGGTGCAAGTAATGACCCAGCAAGAGGAATGCAGATGGCTATCCAGTGACTCATTGGCAAAGCAAAGAGCAAGTGATTGCAACAGGGTCTGTTCCTGATGGCAAAAAAAAGAATAAAGAACCCTGTATGCTCCAGAATGACCGATTATTTCTACCTATGCTCCTGGTTTTGTCTCAAATCATGATTTGGCAATTTATTTTTTGGTTCTGAACGAACATTCATAATTAAAAAATCACTTTGCTTTATGTATTTTTTAATGTTTAAGACCATGTGGAGATGTTCTATATCTCCTGGCACTGAAGATTTGACCCTATCTGAATCTGTCCTGTAAGATTTATCCTTTCATAATGTTTCTCATTAAAACTGTAAGATTAAAGAGACTTTCATCCATGGACTGTATTAGAGCTCAGCAAGTGCTGATGTTGGTCCATGTCAGTATTGGCTTTTACGTGACTGTTCACTATTAGCTTAACATCCTCGTGACCACCAATATTAAGAATGAACACAAAGAAATTTTGGATCTACTCTTTTTTTTTTGGTCATCCTATCCATAAGAATTTAATTACACAGAATTAATTTAAAGTTATGTCTCTCTATATATAATATATATATAATCCTTAGTTAAAATGATATGCTTCTTTACCAACAGATGTATTTACATGACCCAAGATCCTAGAATGGGATGTGCTCTTCTAATTTTGCCAATATTTCTGTACCCAATGACTTGGCTGTAGCTATGCACTATTTTTGCCCAGTGCTGACAAATATAGATTGCATGTTCTTGGCATGATGGAAGATGCAGTTAATAATATAAATCATATGTTTGGTCAAAGGAAATTGCATTTAAAATAATTTAGGTTTTACTGGCCTATTTTCCTTTCTTGGAGCAATCTTTGTTAATAGGAATTACAGGAAGCTTCTTCAGACCAGAAAAGCCTTTGCAAAAATATAACCAAACTTTTGATATCTCAAATCTACTCAGAAACAAGAACCACAAGCCTATTGCTTTCTCTTCCTGTGGCCTTACTTAAGCCCAGACACAAAGGCTGGGTGTTTGATAATGATACATAACTTTAGTGCTGCCTTAATTCTACTACTTCTGACTACAAGGATGAGTCCTGGGCAGTCCCGATAGCCTAACCTAAAGAGCAGGTCAGAAGTTGAATTTTGCAGGGCTGGTATATCTGGTGAAATATTAAGGAGGGCAAGGCACAAAGGAAAAGCTTACGAATATCACAGCATCCTCAATTACACTCTGCAGGTACGTGAGTATGTGTCTCTGTCCTGGTTTGAGCTAGAACGGAATTAATTCTGCTCAGTGGTGAATTTAATTTTCCACAAAGTCTCTTCTAAATGCACTTTCTGAAGTTAACAGCATTATTTTCACAGACAGTGTCTGCTTCTAGCAGTGATAACACTCGATGATTAGAGTTACCACCAAGGATCAGTATGAAGAAGTTCTTGCTTATGCTTGCTCTTGTGGGGACCAAGGTTTGTGCTAAATCTGGTGCAGCACATTGTGGGTGCAGAACATGAACGGCAGCACCTGCAGGGACGAGCAGCCAGGACAGGTGACCCTGAAATGACCAAGGAGGGATTCCAGCCCATACACATCATATTCAGTTTAAAGCTGAGGAATCACAAGGGTCAAGCTCTCTTCTTCAGTGGTTGTGGTCCAAGGAGGACCCTGTTTGCCCTGCCTTTGATCACAGTTCATGTGCTCCTGAATCTACTTCCAGAATCCAGGTCCTGAATCCATTTCCCATCTGTTGCTGAGTCCAGTCTGGGACTTCCCCAGTGCCTGCTCCACAGCATCAGTAGTGACAGTGACATAACCTCCGTCAGGGCTCTTGGGTTCAATTTTTGGCTTTGTATATATTTGCATATATTTCTTTTAAATGGTCATAATTTTCATTCAAGCTGTTTTATTTTCCTTTTCCAATCTATAAGCCTCTCACCCTTATTCTCTTTCTCTTCCTCTGTGGGAAGAGAGAGGTGTTAACAGAGAGCATCTGTTACTTTTCCAGTGGCTGTCACAGCCCTAACCCTTGACAGTCTCTTTACAAGGAAATCTTAGAAAAGTATTCATGAAGCCAGTATGTACAGAATCTGAGTGTTTATCAGATCTGTGTGCAGGGAAAGAACCAAACACTTTGTTCTGCTGAGCTCCAGAATCAAGTAGAGAATGAAATTTTTAACTGTAAGGGCAGCAAGAAGCAAAAATTTCACTCAAAGTTCTGAAGTCTTTGCATTTTTATGCAGTGGTGAATGGCATCAGTCTGTGCTAGGAGACATTGTGGAATTTCAGGATCTAGCTACAAACCACAGTGCCAGGCAATATATGCTTCATTATATCTTTCAGTTCTCATAATATGACATTAAAGAGTTAATGTCACGCTTTGAATAAAGTTCATTTTTTCCTTCAGTCCTTGGGTTGGCTTCTCTGTTGAATCGAGTGTGGAAAACTTTGCCCTTGCAGCAGAGTGAGCCAGATTCTTTCTGCCTATTACTTCTGTAAAGTAGCTGAGTGCCTTGGTTGCTTCATCTGATTCAGTTGAGGTGGAGCTAAAATGTAAATGAAAAACAAAGCTTCTGCTTTAATCTTTGCCTTGGGCTTGACCTTGAATTCCTCGAGTTCCTACTTGTCTCCTTGATTCCCGTAGAAGATTCTGAGACAACTTTTTGTGCATTATTCGGGACAACCATTCAAAGGTAGTAAAAAAAAAAAGGGAGAAATGCAACAAAAGGGAAAAAGTCATTTCAGAGACCTCATAGTGCTGGCCTATTCCTTTTCCCAAATAATTCATGGAGCTGCTAGGATGTTTATCCTCTGGCTGCTCTGGCACTGTCAGTGCTGCTATTACAGCCACTTGGACCAAATTTCCCAGCCCAAATGCAGCCTGGTGAGAGTAGAATCCTTTATCCTAGTAAAAGGCTACATCATCAGACCTGTTATGGATGTTGATAAGGGTTATTAAATGCCAGATATTAACCAAAAAGTTAATGCTCAAAGAAATAACTCTCTGATAAAAGAATGTGTTAAGTTGGGTTGTGAAATGTGGATTTGCAAATGAGTAAGACAAATGATGTGCTAATGGATTAAAATATGAACTCATCTGTTGTGTAATGGTGCCTGTCAGAGTTCTGTATTAACTAATTACTAGGTCTTTTGTTAATAAGATGAGAGGTTATGGCTTTATCATTCTCTGCTGTGTAGAATGGCAGCATGTGGAAGACAGAGGAAAAAAAAAAGGAATAAAAAGAAATTCAGTTCATTTATTTTTAATAAAAACACAATCAAGAAACATGTCTAATGTGGACACAATAGAAAGAAGGTACCAGAAGCCCAGGAGTTATCAGCCTGGCAACTGATGGAGTTACTGTTGGTGGAACAGGCTTGGTTATTATCCCATTACCATGTGGTATTTTCACAGAAATCACTCCCTGTTTCTAGCTACGTGACTTAAGATGAGTTTATCTCCCGTGGGGTGTCCAAGAGTTCTACAATTAGAGAAAATCTGACCGAATTTCTTATTAACATTTCATTTCAGAACTTTTACAACTGACCTGAAAGGTATTCCAGGTACAGGGAAGGAGGTGATGGGGAAAGGACACTGGAGTATAGAAAAG
This sequence comes from Chloroceryle amazona, assembly GCA_027560015.1. NCBI lineage: Eukaryota > Metazoa > Chordata > Aves > Coraciiformes > Cerylidae > Chloroceryle > Chloroceryle amazona. The sequence continues at coordinate 21,244 of JANHFX010003863.1, forward strand.
ACTGAAAAGAAAAATATGGAAAAGAAAAATATAGAAAAGAATAGATGAAAAATATGGAAAAGGAAATATGGCCACTTTTAGGAAAAAAAGACATCTCAATGGCAAAACTGACAGAAAAGGTGTAATTTAGGTGCAGGGAACATTTCTGAGTTATGGAAGCTTATACGGAAGAAATGTGGCACGAAGCATCCAGTAATTTCCAAGAACTCAGCAATCAGCGGCAGAGGAATAAACAAAGATACTATTAAAGGAGAACTGACTGATGAGAGATTCTTAGATTCTGAGCCTGGAAAAGAATAATATCAGCATTTTGGAGCAAGACCAGTGGAGAGCCATGAAACAGTTAGGGGACTGAAGCCTTCTGAGCAGAGGAGGAATGGATCTGCTCAGTCCTCAGAAATGAAGGCTAAGGGGAGATCTTATCGGTGCCTGCAAAATACCTAATGCAAGGACATAGGGAACCCAGAGCAGAGCACAGTGATGTGGCAAGAGGCAGCAGACACAACCTGGGAAACAGAAAATTTCAATTAGAGGTAAGGGAAAAGAGTTTATCATGAGGGTGGTCAAGCTTGGAAGAGGCTGCCCAAAGAGGCTGTGACATTGGAGGCTTTCAAGCCTCACCTGGGCATGGCCCTCAGGAAGCAGGTTTTAATTCGCTCTACTTTGAGCAGGAACTGAGGTTAGATAACATCCAAAGGTCCCTTCTGACCTAAACTGTCTTTGAATCCATACCAAACAAACCCAGCAGACGAAATCACATGGGAGACAAAACTAAGACTACAAACTTGAGCCCATCATTGCAGTTGGATATTATTTTTACCTATACTTTAGTGAATTACCTTTTTCTTTCTATCTTACGGAACTATTCCAGTTAAATTAATCTCAAGTTAGTTATTACCTCTCATTTATGCATATGCTTTACTTAATAAGCTAAAAATAATGTGAGACTGAGGTCTAAACTGTCAAATGAAGCTACCAATCAGAAAGTGGACAATCACCCTAAGCCATTTGTTTTAAACAAGCCTGTGTCAATTCTTACTTTGTAGAGGATACGTGAGTATTTTAATTGATTTTCTCTTTTAAGTGTTGAAATGCCATAGTTCTGTATGCAAAAAGCCCCAAAACCTAAGCCAATATTGCAAAGGGACAGAATGAGTCTGGAAATACACCGAATTCCAGTGAATTCCCTGAGATCCAACATTAGATAACACAACAGGTAACTTGGCTTAAGAATGGAGCATATATGATTAAAAGGATTGTAACATTTGAGGAAATGAATGTGATTTAGAAAAATGGCAAAGAGATAAAATAGAAAGGGGACAGCATAAGGAGTAAATGAATGCCTCAGTTGCTGCTCATTTCCATTGTGCAGATCATCTTGGAATTAGGCTCCTTCTTTTCTGCAGGAAATGGGACCCATTTCTTAATGTTTCACTGAATCATCAGTAAGCAACCATTTGAGCAGCTCTTTAAGCTGTATAATAAACTCTATATGTGTTTCATCATCTGTGAAACTTTTTTTTCAGTCATTTTATTGCCAAAGGAACTCAAAATGAATTTGGATGGAAAAGATTTTCAACTGTTGGAATTCTAGGCTGCTCTTTTCCTCGAAAAACATTATTCTGAGCCACTAAAATAGGATTGTGAGCATATGGCAGCACTTTCTTGCACCCTGAGATGAATTAGTTAAACTCCATAGAGGCCACAAGACCTCTTTTCAACCTTTCTGTTTCCCATGTCCAGGCGGAGGTTCTTGATTGGTTTGGGATACTAATCCCAAACCAATTCTTTCCATATACTGTATTGGGAAGGATTTTCAGGAAATAGCAGAAAGTCTTAATGCTGGTTCAGACCCAAGCAGTTCTAGACTGGTGCTAAGTTTCATACATCTTGGATTACTTAATATTTGTGTTATTCAGCCACAAAAACAAACAAGAGTGTTTACTCTGGTCTAATACCCTATAATCAGTTTATAATCCTGTACTGGGAGTCAGGCACCCAAGTCACTGCAGGCAAGGATGGGTTCCTGAAGTGTGTTTTTAAAGGATTATTTTTTTTTTCCCCAAAAATCTAATAGATTTGAGGTTCTTTTCTATTTACATTCTGGTTTTCCAGACTGTGGCAGAATTTCCTGCCTCCAAATGTTTCTCTCAGCTAGAAGTCTGGACATTTTTCACTCTTTACTTCTTTAAATAAGGGCAGAGACATTTTCCTTAGATAAAGGTGTAAGGAAAAAATGTATTTTGGCCAAACACAAAAGTCTCCTGAGAAAACTGTTTATAAACACATAGATATCTATAAAATATATTAAAAATTGAGAGTGTGTCTAGACACACTGTAGCTATTTTACATCTGTGGTTTCATTTGTCATATACATCTGAAAATTAGGAAGATAAAGGGTGCTTAGTGCTATTACTCTACCAAAGAAAGGATTGCATGACATTCTTCATAGCTGTAATGCCTGTACTGGAGACTGGCAGCTTTTAGAGAACATAACGTATTTATTACACAACAGTGTGCTTTATATAATTTGCCCTTTGTCCCAGAGAGAAAACTAGGTTAAACTTAATGTGATTTATATGTTGATAGGTGTCAACAGATAACCACATTTTGTAATCGGATGTTAGGCAACAGATCATGCATTTCATTTAGTTTGGAAGCAAAATCCTGTCACTCAGGTAGCATTACACTTTGAGAACATTAATCTCCACTTTATACAATTCTTTCTAAAGCAGAAGGAAGGTCAAATTCTTCTCTTGCTTCCTGACTTAGAAACACAAAACACTGGTAATTCAACTGGCTGGAGAAGTAGCTAAAAAGATCTTAACTCATCAGTCATTCTGGACTGTTATTGCATATAACAGCAATTACTCCAGGTACGAGGAGGAGGATCACAACATTGCAGCTTCATCTCACACCACCTGTCTTACGCAGTGCGATGCGCAGTAACATACAGATGAGAAAGATGAAGCTCAAAATTGAAAGGACCCAGGTTTTTGAGCTGTTAGAAGTAAGAATCTGTTCTTTCCTTTCTATGATGGTAGAGAACTCTGTAATTGTTATTCTTGAGTTATCTTCTAGCAAGATATTTGGATGGAAAAAAAAATAGCAAAAACATTCAAAGTTATTATTTCAGATGCAAATGAACAATTATTATTTCAGATAACAAATGAATCCACTGTAGAAAATATATAGAGCTGTCTTTCTGTGTGTCAAATAATCCTCTCCTGAAGAACCTAAAGCCTTGTCATTTTTTTTGATCCCCATTCGTATTACATCAGTCCATATTTCAGAGGAAAATCTAAAGAGAAAAAGTTGATTCTTTTACCATTAGTAGAGTCACTACTTTCCGAAAAATCCCTGAACTGCATCATCCTCAAAGCTCACAGGCAATCTAAAAATGGAAAGGGAGGAGTCCTGTTGTAAAAATTGTCATTATATTGTTGCCATCTAAAGAGTGTTCCGTGTTGTTCTGCTGTGGTAGATCAAATAATATTGTCATGCATCTTCCTTATTATTAGGAAACTTTAAGTCACATCTCACTTACTACAAGAGTTCTAGGTGCAGCTGGAGTCAATAAAATTCTTGCATAACGTTATAATTGAAAAATTAATATAATCTGACTTGATCACTGACTATAGAGTCTGAAAAATTGTTAATTGAAAGGAATGACATATCAACATTTCACACAGGGAGGATGCAGGCGACGGGGAGATGCTGAAATTATTGTTTGACCTGCTATAGCTGAAACCTTTAACAACTGAGTAAAATGAAGAGAATATTAGTTCTTGAAAAGGAACTTACTTTCCACTACCTGACTGTCAACAGTCCCACCATAGTAGGAAAGTGCTAACTAACCTCATTCTCATTAAAAGAAAGCGAACAACCAGATGTCCATTCTCCATCAGATAGTCAAATAAGTGGCTATTTGGTGACTTAACAGGAAGGACTAGCCAATCAGATAGCTCAGAGACTAGAGATGGCTGAAAATTCCTAGCAAGAATATGATGTATGCTGTAGAACACATCAGCAGTCAGAAGTATGATAGATCAGGACCTATTTGGGCAAGGTCCTACCAATCTGAATTGACTGGAATGAATCCAAATCTAACTTGATCAGATGGTGACTAACAGTATCTTAAACTTCTACAAGTATTTGTAGACTATAAGCAGAACTGTTTAGAGGTAGTTTAAGGAGAAAATTCATAAAGGTTGAGCTCAGAAAAAAAGGTAGGTAGAGCATAAAGAATCCTATGTTAAGGGTGTCCTTACCTCAGTCCAATGAGGACTTTTGTATTATTAAATATACTCCAGAGGGAAATCACAAAAGCTAGAGCACATAGAAGAGAAAAAGCTGTGCCTGATGCTGCTTTCAACTAAAAGGCAATGGACTACCTTAAATGTGTATCTTAAATCCCTGGCAGTCAAGGGGCAAAAGTCTTCTGTAGGGTAGAAATGCACACTTTTAGTGGAGGACTGAGATGCTAACTCTTGTAAACCAGACTAAATTATTGTAATGCAATGCCTGAATTGCACTTAGTCAAAAACAGCTGTAGCTTGGTTTTGGTCTTGTATTCCCTGAGTTTTGTGAATAATAAAAATACCTCACGCAGATCATTGGATTACCTGCTTAGCTGCTGCAGTCATTTTAACTCTCCTTGTAAAGAAAAATGACTCATACAAATCAACAACAAGGAGTCACTGACTGAACCTGTATGGTAGATGTTATATGTTGAATATGATGTTATAAAGTTCAGGATTAGTTTGGGACATTGTCCTTTTCTCCTTCCCAAAAAAAGACCTTGGGATGACATGCTAACACATCTCTGACCGTTATTGTAGAAAAAAAAATTAAAAATTACACAATTGTCTTTTAAAAATAAGAAAAAAGTCACCCTTTTAACTCAAGAATAAGTAGAGGGTAGCTCAATATTTTTTTAAACTCTGCCTCATGCATGACTGAGGCACAGCAGTTGAAAGTGATTCTCTGAATGCTTTACATTGACCAAGCACATCAGAATTCCTTCCAGTAGGCTGCAAGTCCATTGCCAGCTTTGTGTGGCTCAGTGATCCTCTTAGACCTTCTCTTCTGTAAATTAACTGTTGAATTATGCCTTGCCCAAAGCTGCTGGAGGTGTCTCTGTAGAGGGCACAGTGGCTCAGCAGTTCACATCCCAGTAAGTCAGGAGAGGACAAAGGGCAGAGCTTAGCAATGCCAAGCTCCTTCCTCCCAGCAGCTCCTGTGCTTTCAGATGCTCGTTCAGCTGCTACTTAAAGAAAATACAGCTTAGGTAACATAAGGCAAGGACAAATAAGAGCTATGGGGAAGCAAATATTCCTTTAACTTCTTTCATACCAGGTCACTGTGACTCACCCCGGGCATTGTAGGGCCACCCTTCACTCATTGTTGTCCATCTTCTGTCTGGCCTCTGAAAGAGTCCACAGAGCAAGAGAGTCTGACGTGTGAATCTAAAGCCTCTCCTCCCATCTCTTCCCCAACCCATGCTCACCCGTGCCTTTGCAATCCAGGTTTTGTGCCCGTAGTTGGCACGTGCAGCAAATTCCATTGTGCTTAATTTTGTTTGCTTGTATATCAGCTAATTGGCTTTCAGAGAAAGGTATTTTCTTATTTCTTTTAAATCATCCTGAAGGGTTTTTAATCTCATGTTGTGCTATTCCAAGGCTTTTTCCTATGAGTACTAAACAACAATATTTCAATAGTCACCCTCCCAGCAATTCCCAACAAAGTGGGAGGACTGGCATCCCTACCCACAATCTGTGGAGGACACGGTGGAATGAGGTAAGGGCAGCTAGAACACACAACTCCTTCACATCATGCTTGATGAAGGGTACTTTTTTTTGGTGCGAAGGGAATTTTTCATTCCTCTTCTTGGTATGGGACACTTGGAATGGAGATGTCCATCCAGCAGCCACACCATCATACTGGTGCACTCAAGCCTATGAGACAAACCATACAGGAGGGATTAACAGCTCGGCCACAGTTCTCAATAACACAGCTCTGCCGTACCAGGTATGATGCTGGAAAGTTTAGAGTGGGAGAAAAGCAAGCCCACATGTATGAACCAGTAGCCTGGCAGCAAAACAGCATGAAGAAGTCCAAATAGTGTCTCAGGGACACTTACAAAATAGGCAGTGCCTAACCATTGTTGCTATTTCAGTCCGAAATTCACTTGGGAATCGGTTGGGTTCCCTCATCCCTGTATAATCTGAGTTTTTAGAGAGTAATTTGGAATTATTATCAGCTGACAAATCTTGCAGAAATAAGGAAAGGGAAGGGTGGCACTACATTTCCCCTTCTACTCTGCTACAGTTAAAAGAAGGAAACCCAGCGATTGTACACCACCCTCACTCCCTATGAATAGGAATCAAATGATAAAATTTGAAGGAAGCAGGTTTAGGAGACCTGTAACATTACAGTCAAGCCTTAATGTGTTCTAATTATGGTATAGGAATGAATTTTTTATGGAGACCTTTGATCCAGCTCATTTTATGGTGAGCAAAGTTCAGTTGCTATCAGGTGAGCCCACATTTTGCCCTTAGCATTTCATTATTCATTCAAACTCGGTCACACTAAATGTTCACTGGACATTTCCCTGGGGTCAGGGTAACAATCTAAGTGAATTGCATATGCAAAGATTGGGTAGAATGAAATTCAGATTCAAAATAATAGCCACAAACCAGGAAGCCACTTCGAACAGTCTGGGCCATAAAGGTATAAGGACAGTCATCTGCCACTGAAAGCAACTTAGCTTAATGTCATATCATTTGTCACTTCACACTAACCTTGTTTGCCCTGCTCTTTATCTGCTTTTGTCACGTGTTAACAGCAGGTAAGATTTTTACTGCAAGAATATCGACATCATAATCATTTTTTAAAGTGTGTCCCATCAGCAGACAAATAAGATTCAGCCAAGAGAAAAATAATGGAGTCGGGCCACAGAGGAATACAATTTGCTTTCAGGTACATTAGCTTTTTCCTCTGGGAAAGAGAAAAAAGTCCCATCCATACAAATGCTGTTAAAAATCAACAGCTTTCAATATTTTATGCCTGCACCAAGAATACGGGCATCACCCTGATGACATTAGAGCAGCAAAACCTTATATTTTCTATTTGCCTTTGGTGTTTCTCTTACATTTGTGATGCACGAGCTGAACCCCTTAACTGTGAAGTTTGTGAACGTGTCACCTGTATCAGCAGAAAGGGAGTGTGTTAATATTTGAGTCAGTAACATCATAATTGCTCATCTTTTTAAAAGCACTTTTTAGCTCAAGTTTGGAAGGAATGTTACAGAAGTCACAACTCCTAGATCCTCCATGCGGGTGGGAAAATACGGAATGCGCAGTGGGGAGTGACTAGCTGAAGTCATTTAGCAAGCTGATGTCAAAATTAGGATCCCTAACCCCTCATATGTAGTACTTTGAGCATTGGCAGGGCTCAGATGACTTACAAGGATTTGTGGTGCCTGCAGATATACATCTGTGCTGAATAGCTTGGAGGATACAGTTTAAATTTGTATCGAGCTAAAGCAATCTCTTGTTCTGGATTTACACTGTGGCAAAGTCTTTCTTCTTGCTTGAAAGTACAAGCAGTTCTTCGTATTGTCTGCTAATCCTCAGCTATTAGCAAATAACTGATAAATCTCCACAGGTTATAACTCATATCTGTTTATCATGTATGAACTGTAGCACAGTTATTCCTCAATGCACACCTCTGGGGTAAAGAATCAGATCTCCATTTGCTCTGACAGTGGAATAATCAGAGAACAGAGTAGTCACTGATATTTTAATCATCAGATCATTAAAATAAGCTGCAAGTTAAGAGTTGTATTCTGCTGAGGCAACCTGAGCTGTCTACAACTTATCAAAACTTAATTACTCCTCTGTGCTCTTCTTAAGTCACTGGAAAGGCATAGGCAGCTGCTGAGACCAATACATTACTCCTAACTTACATATCTTTTTTAATGTGGAAATAAGCATCCTCTGGAGGTACCTTTCTGTCAAAAACAGAGGATGTATGGGCAAGTAATTCAGAAGTTAGGAGACACACATGGCTAAAATCTGTAAGGAAACTCTTACAGTAGTTAAAATATTCCATCAGCTAGGCTGTTGAGGTGTCACATGCATATTTCTACATCATCAGGTTAATCTTACTCTTAGTAGACTGTGGCCCAACCTTCAACTAATAATTATTTCCTATTTTACTTTTCCATCTTGTTTGTTATAAGCTTCCACCTGTTTTCTGCTGCCTCTTGACTATGAATGAGATGATAATCTTCCCCAGGGCCAGGACCATGCTGCTATTACCTCTCTTCAAGAACCCTATCCTGCAACTACGAGTAGTCCTGCAAAACCACAAGACGCAATGCAAATCACATTGGAATATCATGTTATTAATTATGAAAGGTACAAGAAATATGTATTTTAATGTCATCTCACCTTCTTATATTGCTTCTTGTATGACAATAACAAAATATTTTATCATGGCTGAATTGTGACAGATTCTGAGCCGGGATGGCAAAACTCTTAACGCATGTTCTCAGTTCAGAGTATGGAAAGCAAGTGTTTAAATGTCTTGCTGAATCAGCACTTCAATATTCCAGGCATTTCCTAGCCCAACAAAGGCTGACAATACAATATGATCTTACAGGAGTATTTTGGAAATGCCTCCATGAACTATATTAAACATTGACATGTCCATGTGACATTTATGCTCAAAATTGCTCCACTTACTACAGGAAATAATGATTAATAAGTTTTGTGATTCACTATCAACAATAAAAAGTTTACTTGAATATTTGCAAACACAAGAAGATGTATAAAGAGAAGATTTTGCTTATGAGCAGAGTAATATGTTGGGGTTTTTTACTCTGAACACTGAAATGGAAACAAACCCAAACCCATTAATTAGTACTAAAAAGTTTGCACCAGGGTTTATCTGGGAATAAGAAGCAAACTGAAAATTGCACTTCATTTATTTTAATTCGGTGTCTCTTTAACTTTGCATTTTTAAGGATAAATATATTTTTTTAAGTGAATCCAGAGTGCTGAAGGAAATTAAAGAGGCTGCAAATGCATCTTGTGTAGGCAGAGATAAACTGGTGACCAAGTATAAAATCCATGTGATGACCAACAGAAAATACTGATTTTTTATTTTATTTTTTTCTTTAAAGAAATGTGAAGGGATGACTTTTTAAAAGACTTTGTCTTATTCCTAACAGCATTGCAACTCTGGCATAATTGGGGACTGTATGTGTCTTAATTCTACCAGTCAATACTATGCACTGTTCCACTGCCTGTTATTATGCACAGTAATACTTTGAACTTTCACATGCCTATATTTATTCAACAGATGGCAGTCCTTGTGAGAGGATCAAACATCTCCCTGACAAGAGAGCAGCTCAATTTGTGCAAGGAAACTGCCAGGTATCTTTACTGGATGGTAAACAAACTGATGGCCGCCTTCTTTTCCCAGGAGGAATTAGCTGTGTGCAGCAGCCACAAAGAGGGCAGAAAGGCATGAGCTGCTGAATCCTGCAAGCCTGAATTCAGTGTCTGGTAAGGAGACACTGAGTGTACCTTGCAGTAAGGTGCAAGGCACATAGTTCACTCTTGAACTCTCTAAGAATCACCCGGATAATAAACACTTCTCCTAAGTAGATAATGAGAATCTTTCGGTGGTGGTCTCTATGAGTCTACACATTCAGGGGGGGTTTGTTTAAATCACTCCTAAATCAACTTCTGCACGGCTTTGGGGTATTATCAGGACATGAATGAATGTCAAATAACACAAGCAGCAGTGTTCCTCTGTATTCAAAACATCTGCTTTGAGATAGATAGAAAGCACCATCAGAAACTGTTACTGGGACTGGACACTTTTAACAGACCAGGATTTTTTATAAAGTCTTCTTTCCATCAGAACACTTTGTTTTCATTTCTGACAGCTTCTCTAGGACTTTTCATAACAGGTAAGTAGGGTAGCACAGAATTCCCTGATTTATGCCTCCTAAAAAAGGTTTCAGGGTGAGCGAAATAACGCTGAAAATACAAGAATATGAATTACTGGAAGCAGCATGAGTTGGTGGAATGCAGAAGCAGAGGAAAGTCCAGTAGGAAGTCCTTTATGACAGCAGCAGGGACCTCTCTCTGAAGTGCCCTTGGAAACAGAAATATGTGCACTGTTGCCCAGGTGACAAAATCCAAGTACACGGTGCCTACTGTGAACGAAACAACTGACATTGCCAGTTCCTTGTGGAGTGGCACTAGTGACTCTGAGAGCTATCACTTTGAATCAACACAAGGAGAAAAACCTCTTTTTGTGGCTATGTGTTAAGCATCTTCTGGACTGGGCAGTTATAAAGATGTAGCTTCTTCAAGAGAGGCATTTTAAATAAGACTTAATTCTACTCTCTACAGGTACATGTGTAAGTTCCATTATTTCTTATATACATATATATATATTTTTTGCAGTGCCAAAGAAAATGCGTAAGGAATTTCTCAGGTGATCCCTTATTTCACCTTGGTGATGATGTCCCTGAAGTTGTTCAAGTGGCATTTGTTCTCATTATGGGATTTTTAATTTCTCTTGGGTTTTTTTCAGACTCATACACACTTCTGCACCTAGAACATCATAGCCATACAATACAGTTCTTCAGAAACACATCAAACTCACACCTTCAGGGTGAAGTGTTTTCCCTTCTCTATCCATTCCTATGTCCTAACTTGCTCTGCAAAGCTTTGTTTCTAATTAAATCTTCCCTTTCATATTAATCCCTTAACATCTGCCTAGTAATGAAGAACAAATGTTTCTCATGGAGCTGTTGGGCACTTACCCCTCTTGCTGGAGTGTTCAGCTCTTGCTAGTTGGCTTGCATTTTCACTGCAGTTAGCAAATGACTTGGCTGCTAGTTATTATTTGATTTTATTCTCTGCTGGTCATACTTATAGCTCGAAAGAGATAGCTGAAAATAGATACAAAAAGAGAATTTACCTTCTGTACCTGTCCAGGCTTTAAGAGGTGCAACCCCTGCACCACATTCTCTCATAATCAGGTCTGTCCTTTTTATAGATAGGTCCTTTATGAAACGATCAAAACTGGTCATGGTGCATAACTTCAACCCCCACTTATCTGAACAGAAGGTATTAGTAGCAACCTCCTACAAACTAAATGATTTCAGGGTTTTCCTCTCTCATATAAATCCAGGACCTACTTCAGTCACCACCACTGGCTTTCTTTGCTTTTCGTACACACTAGGCTTTAAAAAAAGAGTTGTGAGTTCAAGAGCAAATGCAAAAAAAAAAGAAAAAAGGGCAAAACCCAAGAATGGAAAAGACCCAAAAGGATTTGTTTGGGTTTTTGTTGTTGGTGGTGGTTGGTTGGTTTGGGTTTTTTTATTTTTATAGGTAATTACAACTTCAGTGGAGCACAGGTTATGTGCCTGGTTGCACACAGCCCTGAAAAGAACTTTTTGGGTCTTTTTATACAGGAAGTTTTCAGTGGCTGGAAAATTTCTGTCTTTTGTCTTTCAAGAAAAAGCTGCAACTGGAAAACAAGGAAAAAATTCATCTTTCCTGCAGTAGCTTGATATTCCACCTGGAAAGCTAAAATAAATACTTAAGGGCAGGTCAACTCTCATTTCCAGCTAAATGAAACCCTGCAATCCTATCCAGCTGATATCATAGATTATAAATCTTGAAAATTAAGACATAACAAACTCTTGTTGTGGAAAAGATGGTAGGCAAAAGTTCAGGGAAGGTATCGAGCAAGAAATAGATTCGGCTGCTTGGAAGAATTTCCTTTCTCTTCTCATCTGTACTTATTCTAATGTCACAGCCCAGGATTGTATAGATGATTCACAGTTGCTCATGCTAGAATAATGTAGAAAACTATCACTTTCTTCTTATATATTAGAGTAAAATCTTCTTTCACCTTTGGGGAGATAGGATTTGGTTTTTATGGGAAGTATAGGTTAGTGAATCCAGACTTGTGTTTGTTTAGACATTCTATTTAGCTCCACTGGTTCTTTTCCATGTTCACCAAAGGCTTAGTAGCCCAGTCATCTTTCTTCACTCATAGCAGAGAGGTGAAGGGCTGCTCACTCAAAGATGCACACATCCAGGTAGCAATGAATAACATCTATATTGTTTTACTTCTGCATCTAAAGAAACTTGTGGTCCCTGGGAGGACACAAAGGCAAAATAATCATTCAAGAATAAGGTGACAGAGCACTCTCCATACGCTCTGGTTTGTAGCTTGCATTTAAAAATAGCCTGGTGTTTTCTTGGAGTTGTCCAGTAGGACCCTGAATTGTTTCCTCATAACTGAGTGATCTAAAGCCTAAAAAAATAAAATAACTGCTTGCCTTAGAAATCATTTTAGTGTAGCAACAACAGAAGTTCTATTTTTCCTCTCAGGATTTGAAATACATTTTTTAGAAGAGTCTTTATTCCATTTTTGAAAGGCTTTTCCTTTAAAGCCATCTTTTTACTTATTGAGATGCCATTGTCTGAGCTATAAAGATACATCAAATTAGAAAATCCTCATTAGCAACGAGGATGGTTGGGGGATCTCGATCACTGACACTATTAAAAACTGCTTGTCCTGGGTTCAGTTCAGGGTAATTATCACCAGCAGCTGCTGGCTCCAGCAGCTGAGAGGGGCTGCAGGTGGGAGGGGCCACAGTTGGGATAAACAGCCCAAGAAGCCAATGGGAGACTTGATACCAGGCCGAGTCATGCCCCCTATATAAGGGGAGTGTTGACCCAGGGTGGGGGTGCCTGTTTTCAGCTTGCTTCAGTGTGTGGCTCCTGTGTGGCTGGAGCAGGGAAAGTTGCGGTCTCAGGTAGGGTTGGCGCCTTCCTGGCTTTTCTTACTTTCTTTATCTAGATTTCATTAGTGCTGTCATTATTGCTGTTGTTTTATTACACTGGTTGTATCTCAGCCCCCAGGATCTCCCCTTGTTTTTTCTTCCTCACTGTTCTTCTTCCCATGCCACAGGAGGGTATGTGGAGGGAGGGAAGATGGGGGTGAGTGCTGTGTGGTGTTTAGCTGCTAGCAGAGGTGAAACTACAACACTGTTTTATCAATCACCTGTTAGGAGCAGGTGAGGTGCAGTCAGTCTTGTCTTCAGGAAGCAGGGTGTACAGGTTGACCACCTTCCAGTCCTATTTGTCATGAGTATGTTACAAAGAGAAAGATGAAAATGCTTTTAAAGTCAATTTGCTTTAAAAGGCTTTAACAACTTAATTGCAATGGTAAACACCTCTCCTAGTTTCACAGTTTAAAATGAGACAACCTTTATGTCTGCAGGGAAGCTGAAGAAAGTCAATGGTACAGATACTCTATGGTTCCTCAAAAATAATTTAAAAACAAAAATCCTCTACCTTGTGTTAAGCCACCATTAGAACAAGGTCTTTCAAACCTCAAAATGCTTAGGGCAGAGATAATTTACCAGCACTGCCATCATCTCTTGGGAAGGGCTGTCACAGGTGAATAGAGAAAAATAAAGCTTTGGGGCAAGCTGGAACTTGGTTGTGTGTCCACCTACCATTGCATTGGTTGCATCACTGATAAGGGAGTTGTGAAGATTGCCACAGAAAGTTCAGTGCGTGTTCACATTATTAGGAGAGGCTGCTGAACAGGAAAACAGTGTCTTATCATAAACATCATCATGCTGAGATGAGATGGTGTCCTCAATTGTTATTGGGCTGGAATTGCTGACAGTTATGTGCAGAATACAAAGTAAGCTTGCAGGTGAGATTAACTAAGTCCTCCTCTCTTTTTCTGTAAGCACACTATAGAAATATACATACATATTTCCAGATGTTTTGAACTTGAAGTTCAGTGTCTGAAATTCCAAGCAATAGTAGTTTAAGAAAATTACTCTGCATTATCTGGAATGAGCATGAGAGAGAAGTCACATCTATATCTACACTATCATATCTATATGTACACTACAATATACTGTTGTATAACTTCTGAGCGAGCTGCTCTAGCTTTGTGCTGCTCTGGCAGGGGGGTTGGACTCGATGATCTTCAGAGGTCCCTTCCCACCCCTACCCTTCTCTGATTCTGTTATGTATAAAATGAAGCATGTCAATGCATGTCTTGACAATGCTGCTTTGAAATGCAACTCGGCTTTGTTCATTTTCAGAAGAATGCAAATCCCTCCTTTAAGAGGACCCAAATTTAGCTCAAAAAAAAAAAAGTTATTCAGTTACAGTGCACTCCCAGGTAAAGGAGGCACCTTACTCCTCCACCTGAATTTGTGTTGGTATGTGGAAAGGAATTCAGAACAGAAAAGGCTGATTACACAGCCTTGCAAGTAGAGGAGCCATATGGGTCTAGTAATCCTGGATGTTATTCACAGGACTCTTACTGGTCAACTTGTGTTTAATACACAAATAATCATAGACAAGGAATCCAAGAATCTTTCCTCCAAACAGACTACAGAAGGATGTCTCTTCCCATTTTTTTTCTCAGTAATTTGTATCCTACAAAAATTTTCCTCCTTTTACCACTTCTTTAATAATGATCTTACTAATCACAGAAACATAAAGACAGAGAGGGGGGTAAGAAATACATTATAATTACTAAACTACCATCCTTTAACAATTAGAATTAGGCATCAGTGCATTTTATGGTATGTCCTGTAAATTCACCTTATTTACAGGGATATCCTGATCCTTCCAGGAAATGGGCAGAAACACTTCCAGAGCTTCACTTCAACACAGGTATCAAATGGGCTCTGTGCTCATTTTGAGGCATACTCACCAGCAGCCTTTTAGGACACTAAAATAAGATCAATCAAGACATACATAGTGGGAGCAGTAAAATAAGGAGGAAGATGCTAAGAAAACTGAGGTAGGTGCCTCCAGAGCTAAGCAGCAGCTGGATGGCAACATGCATCATTATATTTGTGAAGATAGACCTACTTTTTACCTTAAGTCTCTCATTTTAAGCATTTTTTACTTTCACAACTCAAATGTGTGCCAACATGAACAGCATTCCATTTTAACACAGGCTGGGATGAACACTCTGCAGCTTTCAGCCATTTGAGATGCTGTCATCAGTCACCAGCATCATGCTGATGACAGGCAGAATCTCAGCTGGTACAAACCAGTATAACTCCTGTCAGACATCACACTCACCAGTTCTTGACTCCTGTATGAATATGTGTCTTCTAACTGCTATAGGCTCTTAACAGCAGCATGCTTTGCTTAATGTCTCCAAGACCTGCAATGGCACATTGAGCAATATGATTGGCATCTCTTAAGGCTATCTGATCTTTTAAGGTCTGGACTGAATTGTAACATCCCTGAAGCATTCATGCTCTTTTAATTAGTGAATTAATTCTGTCATAGCTCCTACTGAAAGACGTATACCTACCTAGCTCTCCCTTTCTCAAGCTCCTTCCTGTCTTAGCTTATCTGCTTTTGTAATAAAGACTCAGATGAGTTATATGAGACAGTCTTCTCATGGAGAAACTTGTAAGGACAGTATCCAGTTGATGTTCAGTGGGAACATAAACCCAAAAAACTCTTTGTACAACTTCTGGAAAGCTCTGTGTTTTTTTCCTGTTGTACAATAAGCAGTTCTGCAGCACAGGATGCCATACTTTAATATAAATCTAAGTCTATAGTTAGCTACATTTACTGTGTTTATTTTAGACACGCAAAAACCACGGACTTCAGGGGGAAATCTGAGTGTGCAAGAAATACCATTTGGAGCTCATTAGGTAGACACAGCCTTTATTGCTTCTAAAGGATGCCTGCTCTTGCATTCATACACAGTGTGGGGATAGTCCATGCATATGTTGTGCTGAAGGTTCTGCTCTTGCTTCATTTTAGACAATGACTGGGAAACACTCCAAGTTGTTCCTTATGAAAATGTATTAAATGTAATGGTTTTGAAAAAAAAAAAAGGGTATTGCATAGGGTCAGATAAATGTAAACCAGTTCTGCTGGGTACCAGAGCCGTAGGAATAAAAAGTGTGTGAATTAATTTTTTCCTTGGCAGCTAACAATATTCAGTGCAAAATTTGTTAAGGGTTTGTTGCACAGCTTAAATATTTGAGCTTTTTGGGATTCAGAAGAAACATATGTTTGTTTTTTCTAAAGCTATCAGGGGCATAAATGTGTCAGTTTTCATTAAGAATAATTTCCCTCAGGATCTTCGGCTTAAATTAACCTTCAGACCTTCACCAACCCCTTCCAAACCAGTGGGGTTTCATTTTGTGTGTTGTTCCACGGATAAATGTACCTGCCAAAACCCAAGCACCTTCAGAGGATGATGGTAGCTGAATGTCTGAGGAGTTCTCAAAGCTATAGAAATGTGCCCTGCAAACTACAACAAGAAATTATCCTCCTTCCTTTCCCCTGAAGTGATCTATTTCCCCAGTACTAATAAAACAAACACTTAGGTAAGTGTATATAGTAGTGACATTTAAAGATGTGTGTCCTCTCTTCTTTCTGGAAGAGCTATTTTGGACTGTATATGTGTAAGCTCAATCCCTGTCCTGAAAAGTTATGCTTGCAAACTAATAACAAAGCACAGCTCCAGCAACTCTTGATATACATGGAAAAGAATCCAATTAGGTGACAAGACCTCACAACAGCAATATGCAGCTAAGGTAGCTCCTCTGGACAAAGTGCTGCCCTTTCACTGGCTGGAGGGACTTCACAAAGACTGGAAACCCTGCTCGTGCAGCAGTCAGGTCATACACCTGAGCCTTGTTTCACTCTTGGCTGATGGCATAGGTCACTCATTTTCTTAAGAGTTAATTTTGTTCCCCCTTCAAATTCAGCAAATGATTTTGGAGTTAGGTCACTGTTGGCAAGTGGAGGAGGACTGCTGAAAATGAGGATGTTTAAGCAGAGACTGAGATATTATTCAAGGATCCTTCTGCCTTAAAATTGTGAGGTTATTGTAACATAACGTCCCGGTTCACACGATCCACTGATGCGAGTAAGGAATGCTGAAATGTTTTGATTTGAAGGTTGTGTTGGAAATGAATAATTCACTTCAGTTCTGCACCCGTGAGTTGAGAAATACATTTGCAAGATGCATTTCTCTTAATGCTTTAATGAAAGACTTAGCTTATTTTCTTTCCCTTAGATGAAATCTCATGATTAGCTCTTTGTAAAGAACTGTCAAAATGGATTGGTTGGTTTTTTTTTTGGCTGCAGGACTAAAGCAAGGAACCTGCTCCCTGATTTGCAATAAACCCTACAAGTGACTGGTATTTTAATGGGCTAATGGTTAGCAATATAAAACCTTAACATAGATAAACTTTTTCCAACATACCTCTTGCAGTGTTATTTATCTTAAGGTATTGTTACAGATGTAATAAAATATTTTTCATTTCTGCATTTATCAGTTGCAGAATCCTCTGAAAGTGTAAACTAAGTTATATACATTGATATTTGTGTTGGGTTATGGGAAAATAACTTCAGTGCTAGAGGCTTCTCCTCTCCCCAGCTCACTCCATAGCATCCTAGAATCATCAGGGTTGGAAAAGACCTTTAAGATTGTTGAGTCCAACCATTAACCCTTCTCTACCAACTCCACTAAGCCATATCCATAAGTACCACATCAAGGTGGCTTTTAAACACATCCAGGGATGGTGACTCAACCCCCTCCCTGGGCAGCCTCTTCCAATTCCTGACAACCTTTTCACTGAAAAATTTTTTTCCTAATCTCCAGTTTAAACCTCCCCAGGTGCAGCTTGAGGCCATTCCCTCTTCTGTCACAGGTTCCTTGTGAGAAGAGACCAGCACCTGCCTCTCTACACCCTCCTTTCAGGTTGTTGTAGAGATCAAAATATGGCAATAGCCAGAGTTAAACAAGCTGGCTCAGGAACATGAACAGGTCTGGTCGTGACAGTGAAGTGCACCACAGTAATTCTCCATATTGCTGGGTTTAAATGACAAGGTTTTCATAGAAGTGTTTAAAGTACAAAAAATAGGTGCATGAAAGTGCTCTACAAATGGTCTAAAACTATCTACTCAGCCATGGTCTGCTGGTTACCCATTTGTATATAGGGTGACCCTGCCTGGAAAAATTCCTAAGGGAGAGATGAAAATCTGGAGCATGTCTGTGTGGTCAGAAGATGGATGGCATTCCCTTGCTCTGTCCATGGCTTGGGGCCACTGAGATGTTATTCTGGATACTGTTCCACCAGGCTTGGGGCCAGGTCTTCCTCTCATACCTTGTCCAATAGAGATTTCACACACATCTCAGCTCTCTAAAATTCACCCTGCTTCCCTGAATTCTTCTAGGTCTGTCATATGGACCCCATTAGAAATTAAGGAACAAGAACAGTGACTTCAGATAAACCCTTATATGGGTATTGAAAAATAATGGCCCATAGTACAGTGTTCTGGACCCCTATTCCCAGTCACCACAGATTTCTGTGATATATTCTCTATTAAACAGCCAGACACTTTCCTCTGAAGCAATATTATTAGTCATTGCAATATGACTTGGAGCTCTCGTTAGCTGAAATTTGGCTCTGAACTAATAGTTAACCTCAAAAATAATCCTTCCCTTTTGGAAGAGTTCAAAACAAGCACTGTTCAGTGCTAGTTTGTCTCCAACTGTTATTAATTATTGGCTAGCATCTATTTTTAACTTGAAATCCCCTGTCTCCAATTCTCCTCACACCTTTGCTGGTTCATAAATTTACACATTCCACCTATTTCTGTAGCTATCTCAGTCGTCTGGAGAAGGCTATATGTATCCAACAATTAGAAGGGACATTGAGACTATCAGCCTGCCCTTTAGGTGCCTCAAATCCATTCAGATAAATCCCCTTCTTTGTGTTTAGAGAAGGCATAGCACAATAGCAATCATAACCTAAAAATAGCAGGGGAAATTCAGCCACATTTTCATAGAATCAATCTGGGGGAAAAAAGCCCCAAGCTTCACTGTCTGAAATGATCAAATATATTTAGTATTATATTATTTATTGTTTACCATTACTTATAGATGTCCAGTGCTCCAAAGGCTAATCTATTTCTGGTAATATTAGGAAGAACTGTGAGTGCTCATCATCTGAAATGACAATTATTTCCTCTTGAATTTAATATGCACAAAGCTACGCCAGGGTCTTTTTGTATCATTCCCTGGGCCAGTCCTACCTATGAAAGGTAATCAAAGGCCTGGTGGAAAAAAGCATCACAGCTCTCCTAAACTCAGGGAGTTTGGCTCTGAGGGATTGGGCTGTGACACTTGAAAGCATCTCAGCTTATGATGAATGGTAATTAACTAACAACCACTCCCTGAACAGAAAGCTCAACTTCACTCAATCCTTTCGGAGCATCACCCTTAGCACCGTCTGCAGAGGACAGGGGGGAACTGTTCCATTTCCTTACTGTGTGCCCAGGGGCAGGTGAAGCCAAATGACACTAATGCACTCTGTGGTACTAGGTGTGTTTCACTGGTCCTCACTCTCCCTTTAGCTTCATTCATCTGAGTCTTCAGTTGTCACTCACACTGCATTTTCAAAGCATGGAAGCATTTTCCTTAGCCATGCTCATCTCCTTCAAAGATTTCCAGAGAAGCATCACTGTTTTTGGACCCTTATTCAATGAGAGCTGAGTAGCTAAGTCCTTGGAGAAGATGCTTTTATGGTTGCTACGCAGAACAGAATGTCCTCATTTTAACCAGGGTTGTTAGCTTTACAAATAAATTGTTCTCAGTACCTTTTGGTGTCCAAACAAATGGAAGCTGCTAAAAATCTCTCCTCATATGCAAGCCTGGCATGTTGGAAATGGCTTAGCTGATTTGTACTCTTACAGACTCAATAGGTGAATAGAAATGCACAAAACAAGTTACTTATGGATTGGATTCTGATTGAAGTGCCTCAGCAGCTTAACGCTGTCCAGAAAGGTGCTGAAAGAGAAACACAGAATGCCACAACCAGTCTTATTTCACACTATGCTGGTTTAATGGGCAGCTGCAGATTGGAGGGTGAGCCATGGGACTGCATTTGCAAGTGTGTTTACAGATACAATATTGATTTCCTTACTCACTAAGAACATTTCTGTACTGCCACTGCTTGCAATAAACAACCCTGCAAGAGCCTACACGGTTGTGAAGCCATAATGCATTATTTAACAGGAGCTAATCAATAGAAAACAAGCATTCCCTTTGTTACAGGAGTGCTATTGACAGAATGTTTCTCCCTTTTAATTTTTTATTATTTTACATTGATTGCTGAAGCCCTGCATAGCCTTCAAGAACATATACCTAGCCAGGCCTGACCACAAATTTCACTTTATATAAAAACCAGATTGCCCCATTTTAGCACAGAATTAATTTGGAAGAGTATCCAGCATTCTGAGAAATCAATATGAGCATAGCCATTAACTTCAAGAGAAGAAAAATCAGGCCTTTGATCAAATATAAAAATCAGTCCATTTAACCATCTCTGAAATAAAAGATCAATACAAAAAAAAAAAAATCCAACCCTCTTCTTATTCCCAAATAAGTCCTTAACTCAGAGTTCACCTGGAGAGAATGCACGGAATTTGGATTTCTCAGATAATTGAAGAGAGAATTTTTCCACCTGTAATTTCAAAAATAGTATTCTTTGTGTCTCAGATTCACCCTGTAGTTCTACTAATGTCATGCCTGTAACATCACTCAAAACACAGTGAACAAGTGCAAGACAGGGTTTCTAAAACTGGACTGCCTTGCAAATATCATGATTTACCCTCTTTTTAAAATCTCCACTCGGTTCAGTGGGAGCAGGGATGAAGTAGGCAAAGAAGAACCTATTTGAAAATTCAACTTCTAATCCTTGGACCTTCTTTTATAGGCGTATGTTTAATTACTGCATGATTTTTCATAATGAAACTCACGAGCATTAATTGTCAGCTACCAGATTCCAAGCTCATGCTTTCAGCTGGCATTCATAAATTGCCAATATGTAACTTGGGGAATTGGATGTTGTGCCATAAAAAAGCCTTAAAAATACTAAATTCATCTGAGTACACTTCGTTTCAGTCTTCAGATGCAGCCTTTTTCTTCCAGTCTAAATGCTAGAACTTTACACTAACAACTGAACTCTAAAGCTAACATATTCTGATTATTTTGACCCTTGATATGTCTCCTTTGGCGAAGGTTTTCGTTATTGCTTCAGTTGGATGATGGCTAATGTGTCATTCAAAGCTGAAAATCTTTATGAAGAAATGCCATGTTTTAGAAACTGATGAAAATGGTTAGTAAAATAAATGTGAAATATATAGAGGCATGTTCTAAATATGAAGGAGGTGGGGTTTTATCTCTTGCCTAGGGAAGAAAATTCTCCGAAATTTATTTCAAAAGAGAATAGAATAAATTGAGTGAAGATTGCTGGTTAGAAAGGAGATGTTGTGGGATGCTAAGATGGAGCATTTCATATTGGTTTTTACTTTAAAATCACCACTAGCCATTGCTGAATGTAGAATGCTTAATTGGCTTTAGGATGTCCCTTTCAAGTCACGTTGAAGGAATTTTTACAGATTATAAATATCAAAGGTGGCTCTCTAAATGGATTACTAATGTTTCCTAATTGTTTAGAAGTATTCTGTGTTCCACCATTCTATTAGCAGACCTAAATAAAAGCAATGACAAAAGGAGATATTCTGGAGAAACTCTAAGCTTATACCTCATAGCATCAATCACTGCAAAGAGCACAGCTTGCCAAAGGCATTTCCTTTGTAATCTAGAAGACCATCTGTACAGTGTCATGAAATCATACATCAGGCAGAAGCTTTCACACTGGTATCTGTGCCTAAGCGTATATAAACACCTCCTGCCAAAGCTCAGATGACTTCTGCCCAGGCTACTGAGGGGAGAAGGCATCATAGGTGCTCGCTTTAGAAATGATACACTAGATATTAGCCGTATAGATTTTAAAACTTGCCCCAGTCACCACCTTTAGATGGTCAGAAGTCTGCCTGTTTGGATGTATAAGCTGGCCACACCAAAGATTCCAAATTCAGGACAGTGATTCTTTGACAATTTGAGGGGTGTTCAGGAGAGCCCAAGATCTGTCTCATGAGTCATAGAATGGTAGGGGTTGGGAGGGACCTCTGGAGATCATCGAGTCCAACCCCCCTGCCAGAGCAGGGTCACCCAGGGCAGC